>BLSH010341530.1:888051-902329 GCA_018402905.1 Glandirana rugosa | reverse complement strand
CTGTGAGGACTGTAGGCGTGTCGACAGGACGTACTCTGGGTCGGTTTCGGATGAAGGTTTTCCATCCTTTCGAAGTATTTTTAACCAGGATACTCGCTCCTCCTGTTTTTTCATTTACGACGGAGACCGAGTCGGACTTTTAAATACCCTCACCCCAGGATACCGTATCCTCGTTCACTCCCCGATGGGTTTGTTTACGACGGTACCTCAAACAGACCTTTTTATGAAATTCTTTCAAACCTTTCAATAAGTTTTATATATAAGATTAAGATTGACATACACATCAGACTGACAGCAAGTGGATGTTACTTGTAATGAAAGTGTCTGATGGACTAGTTGCCAGTCAAGTTGAAAACAAGTATGCTGTCTTTATGTGTAGCAGACTACACATACAGTTAGAATTAGAATATATATTTTGAATAACTTTCCAAACTTTCTTAAAGTATTTTTCCAGACAAACTCCATGGCAGCATTTGTTTGGGTAGCCCCTCACTTGCTCCTATGCCATAGGACCCCACTCCCATAAATTTTCAGGCTGAGCCAGAGGCAGCATTTACTTTTTTGTCCTCCTCGCTCATAGGACCAATTTTTATGAAGCTTTCCTACCTTTTGGAAGTAGGCTTTGGCTGGGTCTCATGCAGGACAGCTGTGCGGATGTCAGGAGTGTCCTGTGGTTTTCAGAAGTCTTCCAGGAGTGGTCACTGAGTCCCCAACTATCAGCGGGGTGGTGTTATGGCACACATATGCGGAGGATCGATGCCTAGAGAGCGGGCCCTGTCATTGGTGGGCAGTTGCATTGGCTGGGAGCCCTGCTATTAGTGGGTGGCTGTTAAATGTGCCCAGCTCAGATACAGCAGCTACAATCCTTCCTCTGGGATCTGGGTCACCCTCAGGATGCATTGATTGCCCTGCGGAAGAGACCTAGGATATGTCAGTATCTTTGGCTTGAGGTCAGCAGAAGGGACTAGATGCCATGCGAGATGTTAGGGGGTAATTCCACTTATGTTAAGAAAATAATGAAAACATATTGAGATGACTATGTCTCTGAATGATCGATGTGCATTGCAGGATTTTATCAAAGTTTGGTGCAGTCAACTACCATTGTCTTTTTTCTGTCCTGAGCAGATAACTGTTTCATTAATCACCTGCTAGAGTCATGGTGCTCTGATGTTAGACGCTGCAGTGTCAGTATTCCTTTATTAGTAGTTAACCCTTTAGGGGTTTTTTTTTGCCTAGTAAACAGAAAAAGCTATTACATTTGTCTTTTGATAGCTTAGGAAAACTACAGCAGCTGCAGTTTGAATTGGGAAGGTTATTTTATAAATTACTACATGGCTTGAGTAGCTATTGTACATATTATAATATGATTTTTTTTAACAATGTGGAGTTCTCCCTTAGATTTTACAGCAGGGATTTATTTCTTACTCTGACAGGTCCTTGTGCAGCCGGCAGTCTAATCCTACTATGCTGTGGCTGCTCTATGCAGGCTATAGCTGGAGGGGGGCAGTGTCTTCCTTATGGGTACTGCTTCCTGGATTGTCAGTCCTTCTGCTGGCCTCTTAAAGCTGGTGTATTTGAAGCTGTCTAATGGACACTTGCTATTAAGTCTCTCCAGATCTGCAAGTATTATGCACACCGTAAACTGGGCTCTTTGTGCTCGTGCCTTGGCAGGCAAAGCCCTGTATGAATTTCCTGCTTTGTTCAGGCATCTAGGGAGAGAGATGACATCCACCAGCAGGTTACCATAGGTAGTCAAGATATCTAAAGGAGTCTGTTACATTCTCCCTGTGCAAGGATTCTCTACTCTGACAAAGTCAAGCTTTTTCCTTGCAGGACCAGTCAACTGGACAATTTAACCCTCTTCAAACAATTCATGAGAGGGTAATGCGGATGAAGATGATCAATATGCAGGCTGCAAGAGCTTAAACTGTCCCCTTCAAGGGCTAGCTTAATTTGATAGCAAAGAGCTCGGATTGCCTTTAGCCGGCCTCCTGCCTCAGAGTAAATGTCTGCTGAATGAAAGAAGACTGCAGTTCAAGAGTCAGTGTCTAACTCCAAAGAGGTTTGCTCCTGCAGCCCTGGCTTGGAGTCTAGAAAGAATTGAAGATTCTATCAAGAAGTCAGCAAAGAGCTGGGGAAAGGTTGCTTACTGGTCTTTTTCAGATTGTGCCACCCATACATATCTTATGGGTACCTGGTTGCCCTTCTTTAGATAGTAGGGTACAGCCTTGGTCTCAGGCACTTGGACCCTCAGGACAAACACTTCCGGCCATGTTGGACAATCAGTCACCTTCAAGCCTCTGACTGTGCCAGGAGGAATCCTTTGCTCCAGGAACAATAGACAAGTTCTGCTGGCCAGCCTACATTTTACCATCTCTAGGGATGGCGTTTCCAATTCTAGCAGATGTAATTTTAAGATGAGTACTATTGTTGCTCAGAGGGATGCCTATTTCAAACTCCCAGACCTGTCTTCTGTAACGTACCTATGTTTCTACATGGGTCAAGACATTATGCAGCATACATGTCTGCTGGTTGGATTCTCTATTCACACCTTCTCTAGACAGGGATCCCTGTCAAGAATACAGAAGGAGTTCTCAGAACCCTACAAAACATCGGCTGGCTAGTCTTTCAAAAAGGGACTCCTACACAACTCCTTGTGTATCTGAAAAAGTAATTCATCACAGTTCAGGATACATTGTTTTTTTGCCACTAGAGCATTATGATGGTAGGACACTGGGTAATCCTGGCTTTCCTCTCTTCACCTGTCAGTGTCTCAATGCCTGATGATCAGGACCATGGTCTCTCCCATCACTATATTAAGGTGGGAAAAGGCCTTCTGTCCATTTTTTCTCCAATGTTGACCATGCACCCAGCTATACATGTCTCGCAAACAGGCAGATGAATCCTTCGGTGATGGTACTGTAATAAATCATATGTGTTGCAGAGCTATTGCCAGTGGAACTCTTCTGTCAGAAGTTGTTTTGCCAGTGGAACTCCCCTGTCAGGAAGTTGTTTTGAGCATTTTGTTTTTTTGGCCAGCTCTTTTATTCTCCCTTTGCCTTTCATCACCTGACAGCAGGCTTTTTAGTCTCTATTGGGGCTGTACAACATCACAGTGGTCTCCTACATCAAGGGGCAGGTCCGAACCTGTAGGGTCAGTCTACTGAGAGAGGTAGAGATGACTGTAATCTTGGCGGAGAAGAACCTCTCTAACATCTCATTGAGTCTGCATTCAGAACTTCTGGGAATAATCCATATTTTGTGGCAAAATTGGGCAACAAGTGGTCCCTACAACCAGGTTCCTTCAAGAGGATTTCATCACTGGACAATATTTCAGGCTTAGATCTGCTAACATCTCCTTACTATTACAAGCTGGAAAGGTTTTTCCAAGTGCCTGGGCCAAGCCCTGGGTGCAGATGCTGTGATAGATCAGGAAAGGTCTCACAAACCATATGCTTTCCCTCCAGTCCAATCTATATACAGGTTTTTTGGGGGGCTGTTGCTAAAGACTAGGGATAGGCAAATGGTTCAGCCTGAGCATGTGTTCGGGCCGAACATTGGCTGTTTGCCCGTTCACCAAACAAACGAATTATCAGGTCGTTCGACCATTTGTTCGACCTGCTGAATGACCACAATGTACTGCGCCACTGCACGGTGTATTGAAAGCCCAGATTGGCCGAAGCTGTGAAATGTTTTGTATGTATTGTTTTTAGAGCCATGGATATCCACCGTTAAAAGAAACCTATAACGAGAGGAGTCCTGTTTATCCTTTATTGGATTATCTTAAGGGTTACAAAAATCTCTCTACTCTATTGACGAATCTTGCCAATCCAGTGGAAAATGATTTCTTCAGTTTGGCCTGAGTGTTGTTTTTTTGCTCCCCAGTATAATACTTCTGGGGTTTCTTCTACCGATCCTATTTTTGAGCATATTGGTGACTATCAGGTAATTATATATATATATATATATATATATATATATATATATATATACATACTCTCATGGTGTTGGCAGCTATGAATGAGTATAGGATATTTGTCATTTCTATTCCAAACAATCTCTATACTATATCCATTTTTTAGATAATTGTCCTTCTATGGTGATATCTGATCCGTTGGGCTTGGAGGCTTGAACTTCTGATGTTGTGTATTCTATCTTTGCATGTAATGCTTTATTGAGCTTTGAACATTTTCAAACTTTCGATGGGTCCATTTTGATTAATTAAATATAATGTATTGCTTACCATGTTTTCTTAACTAATGCAATTATTCAAATGCATTGATACTATATTGTGTCTTTATCTTACTGTGTATTTTCTCTATTTATAGAACTCACTTCAATACAGTGCCTGTCAGTCTCCTGAGGAAGCCTAATTAAGGCGAAACATGTTGAGCAAGTGCGACTGTACAGTTGTAATATGACACTAATTAACTCTGTGCAATTATTTTTATTATTTTTTATGTACACAAATAAAATGATTGGGTTTTAAACCGTATCTAGTTCATTATGGCACCTTAAGACTACTTTCGCACTGAAGCGGCTGCCGCGGTTGTGGTAAAACCCTGCTAGTTTTAGTGGAGTCTTGCCAGCGATATGGCTCTGCTATGCGGGTGGGAGCACCACGCTATTAACCCCCCCAAGGGGTTAAAACAGGGTTAAAAGTGCCGGCGCTCAGCGCTACCGAGGCAGTGTGCAGCCGCTTCGGAAGCACTTGCCATTCATTTCAATGGCATGGGCGGTAGTGGATCGGTATATTACCGCTCCCCTCACCACCCCAAAGATGCTGCTTGCAGGACTTTTTGTAACGTCCCGCAAGTGCACCGCCCCAGTGTGAAAGCACTCAGAGCTTTCACATTGGGGTGGATTGGGGGGGATTTTTGAGGAGCTTTACAGACGCTATTTTTGGCTAAATAGCGTCTGTAAAACGCCTCAGTGTGAAAGGAGCCTAAAAGTCCTATGTCTTTCAAACCGTTTCTATTACTTGGATGTGGTGCAGATTCAATCTCATTTTTTAATACAAATTTCTATTTAACCACTTTGGCCCCGGAGAGATTTCCCACTGTAGGACCAGAGCACTTTTTACAATTTGGCTCTGCACTGCTTTAACTGCTAATTGCACGGTCATGCAATGCTTTACCCAAACAAAATTTGTGTCCTTTTTTTCCCACAAATAGAGATTTCTTTTGGTGGTAATTGATAACCTCTGCACTTTTTATTTTTTGCAATATAAATGAAAAAAGAATGAAAATTTGGAAAAAAAAAATAGATTTTCCACTTTTTGTTATTAGAAGAATACAATAAACTAAATTTTAGTCCTAAATTTTTGCCAAAATGCATCCAGCCACATGTCTCGGGTAAAAAAAAGTAAATTTGTTTATATTTATTGGTTTGCACAAAAGTTATAGCGTCTACAAACTAGGGTACATTTTGTGGAATTTACACAGCTTTTATTTTATGACTGCCTATCTCATTCCCTGAGGTGCTATAATGGAAGGGCAGAGCAAACCCCCCCAAATGACCCCATTTTGGAAAGTAGACACCCCAAGGAATTAGCTGAAAGGCATGTTAAGCCCATTGAATATTTTATTTTTTATTTTTTTTTAAAGAAAATTTTATTGAAGGTTATGATAGTTACAACACGTCATGTAGAGTAGTGGAACCACAACACATGCATAGAGTTTACAATATGCATACAGATAGCAGTTAGAGCAAAACCTGAGTGGTACAGGGTAGTTAACATAAAGTGGAAGAGTACCTTCAGTGGTGTATAATATCAAAGGATTAGATCGGCTGCTGGGTCTTCGTGTTAGATTCTAAAAGGGCCATTTCCTCAGGCACCCCACTGGGTACACACTGTGCCAACAGGGCAGGGCTCCTCTCATGTACCATTCCGCTAGGCCTGCCGGAGAGGTCAGTTTGTCTGGTACGTAGGGGTGAAGGTTTATCTCTATCAGGAAATAACTACCAACAGCTGTTATTAGAGCTGCTTATAGGGAATTTGCATAGGTAATACCTTTAACCTAATAATTTGATCCGCAGCGGTTGTAGAAAACAATAATTATGGGTGAATGGATTCCGACATTGGATGAGAAAGATGGTTATGGTGATCATGCTAGTTTTGGAAAAGAACTTGGAGTAATAAGAGTAAGAGAGGGGAATGGAGAAGTGGGAGAAAGAAGCTGGGATGGGGGGGAGGAGGGGGATAATGGGGGTCGGTCGGACCAACATGGTGGCGAGGATAAGGGCCCGTCTGAGTCAGGTAAGTATGGCGTTATTAGGACGGTAATAACAGTTCTTCTTGAAAGTCTGGGGGGAGGCAGTGTCTGATCCAAGGGTGCCATTGGGTTTCGAATTTATGGATCGTATTCGTCTCGATGGCAAGCATTTTAGAGTGTATCATGGTTTTATTCATTCTGCCTATGGTTTCTGGTAGTACGAGACGAGGGGACTTCCATGCCTTTGCAATAGTCTGCTTTGCAGCAGTGGTAAGATGCATTAGTAGCTTAAATTGGGATTTAGTTAAGGTGTCTGGTTTGAGGTTTAATAGCGCTACTGCCGGGTCCTCTGGTATGCTGCGGTCAAACATTTTAGACAATAAGCCGAAGACCTTCCGCCATAGGTTCCAGGCTACCGGGCAATCCCACCAAATATGAAAAAATGAGCCTGCTTCATTGCAGCCTCGGAAGCAGAGTATCGAGGTTGTAGGGGCAAATTTCACGATCCTGGTGGGGACTAGGTACCATCTGGTGAGGACCTTGACATTAGTCTCGATGGCTAGAATGTTGGGTGAAGCTGAGGCGGTAGCGGCCCAAATCTTGGACCAATCCTCGGTATCTAAGGGGTTGCCTAAGTCCGATTCCCATTTAGCTACATAGGATGGTGGGGTACTTTCAGGGGTATCACAGAGTTGTCGATATAATGTCAATATAACTCCCTTAGCATGGGGATCTTTATCACAAAGGTTTTCAAATGTTGAGAGTTGGGAGTAAGCTGAGCCTGTTCTGAGGAAGGGGTTGTAATAGTTCCGTATTTGCATATGGCGGAACAGCTCGGCTTGAGAGAGATTATGTGAGCTGCATAATGTTGGGAATGGAATAAAGGCTATGTCTGTGGTCAATTTGTAGAGGCGGAATAGGCCTGAGGATAGCCAGGCACGGAAAGAGTCTGGGGCTTCCCAGGCTGGTTTGAAGGCCGGATTTTTTAGAAAGGATAATAGGGGGTTGTGCTGGGATTGCAGATTGTGTTTGTGTTTCGTTTTGTCCCAGATGTTTAGTGAGTGCTTGGTTATAGGATTGTTGATATGTTTGCGGTCTGATGGGTGAAGCCAAAGCATGCTAGCGACTGAGATAGGGTCAACCTCGACAGACTCTATAGCAACCCACAGTGGTGCTTCCTTAACGGCGTGAAACTTTGGGAGCTGTGATCATTGGGCTGCGTGGTAATAGGAGTTGAATTTAGGCACACCGAGGCCTCCACACAGCTTGTGAAGGTGTAGGGTGGATTTGGGTATTCTAGGTTTTATGGAGCCCCAGATGTATGCCGTCGTTTTGCTTTGTAAAAGGCGAAAAAAATAGGCTGGTATGGGGATGGGGAGTTCTCTGAACAAGTATAGAAATTTGGGCAAGACAGTCATTTTTATGACATTGATCCTTCCTATCCAGGAAATGGGTAGTGCTGACCATTGGGTCATTAGTTGCGACACTTTTTTAAGTAGGGGGAGATAGTTAATCGTGAAGAGGAAGGAGATATTGGCTGTAAGTTTAATGCCTAGGTATGTGATAGAGTGGGGTTCCCATCTAAAGGGGAGAGAAGTCTGTATATGCTGTACCTCAGAGGGAGTAAGGGAGATGTTCGTCATTTGGGATTTGTTTGCGTTAACATGTAGGCCCGAGACGCTAGCGAATTTATTCAGAAGGGAAAGGAGGTTTGGGGCAGAGATATGTGGAGCAGTCATGAAATGTAATATATCATCAGCGAATAGGCTGATTTTGTGGTGGATGCCGCCATGCTCTATCCCCCTGATGTCAGGATGTATACGGATGAGTTGTGCTAAGGGTTCTATGCATAAAGCAAATAGCAAAGGGGATAATGGGCAGCCCTGCCTGGTCCCACTATTATTGTTAAATGGGGCAGATTTATAGCCGCAATATTTCACATGTGCTTTTGGTTCAGCATAGAGGTCTGAGATCCAGGTTATAAAGTGGTTGCCCACCCCCCAATGTTTGAGAATATAGTGCATGTATTTCCAGGATATCGTATCAAATGCTTTCCTGACATAGAGGGACAGAAAGCATGCGGGAATACGTCTGGTTTTTGCAATGTGTGAGAGAAGCAGTGCTCGTCTGATGTTGTCACCAGCTTGCCGAGCTGGAATGAATCCAGTTTGATCCATATGGATTAATTTCCCGATCATGTGGTTTAGTCTGGTGGAGAGAATTTTGGCAAGCAGTTTGACATCGAGGTTGAGGAGAGAAATCGGGCGATAATTTGACCAAGTAGAGTGGTCCGTGTTTGGTTTGGGTATCATGGCTATGGAAGCTGCCAGCGTCTCGGGTCTAAACGTATTACCCTGTCTTATGGCGTTGAAGGTATTAGTGAGTACTGGGGATTATTTGTAGTAATTGGCGGAGAAACCGTCTGGGCCGGGGCGTTTATGGGGTTTAAGTAGTTTGATGGCTTGTAGTACTTCAGCTTCTGTAATGGGGGAGTCAAGCAGATCTTTTTGGGCTTTAGATAAGGTTGGGAGGGAGATGTTTGAGAACATATCGGACAATATGGAGTTGTCCGGGGTAGTGGAGTGTGAATAGAGTGGGGATAATTTGGTTCGAAAAATTTCCAAAATTTTGACAGGGTTGCTGGTGTATGTGTGGTTGCTAGTTTTGAGGCGAATGGTATGAGGGGGGTTATTGACTGTCTTTAGCGCTCGTGCCATAGGCGTATCTGGCTTGTTTGCTTTAGTGTATAATTTGTGGCGGTATCTGCGTAAGGATTTGGCGGCAGAGTCTGTTAGGAATAGACCGAGGTCAAGTGTGGCCTTATCTAATCGTTTTCTATTGACATCTGTAGGGGTTGCTTGGAAGGCATTGTGTGATGCTGAGAATTCCGCTTCTAGTTTCTGGTAAAGTTTTTTCCGTTCCCTTTTAATAACGGTAGCTTGTTGAATTAATTTCCCCCTGAGAACAGGTTTATGTGCCTCCCAAAGGGTGACAGCTGAGACATCCTCTGTAGAGTTGATATCAAAATATTCTTTGAGCGCAGCTTCTATGGTGAGGCAGTGTGATGGGTGCGTCAGTGTGGTATCATTGATATACCACGTAGTATCATGTGATTGAGGTATCAGGGTTGCCAATGATAGGTGGACCGCTGATTGGTCAGTCCAAGTGTAAGGTGTCAAAGTGGATGCAAGTATTTCTGGGATCATGTCGGCTGGGATGAGGATAAGATCAATACGGGAAAACATATTGTGCGGGTGGGAGTAGTGTGTGAACATTTTGCTAGTGGGATTGGTCTCTCGCCATGCTTCCGCATAAGAATATTTGGAGATTAGGTGTTGTAAGGAGGTCTG
The DNA here is from genome assembly GCA_018402905.1 of Glandirana rugosa. Taxonomy (NCBI): domain Eukaryota; kingdom Metazoa; phylum Chordata; class Amphibia; order Anura; family Ranidae; genus Glandirana; species Glandirana rugosa. Next base: position 892,764 of record BLSH010341530.1, on the reverse strand, counting down.
GGACGTGGGAGAATTGGGAGTGGGTGGCGATTTATCAAGGAATGAGTTAACCACTTGGTTAGAGTCACCACAAACGAGAACTGTACCCATTTTGTGAGAGTCAATCACTCTGAAAAGGTGAGACATGAATGCGCTTGGTTTCTTGTTAGGGGCGTAGTATGATACTATTGTCACTGGAACATCGGAGATGTGGCCAGTGACAAGGGTGTAGCGTCCTTCCGGGTCGCATATTTTAGTGGTAAGGGTAAAGGGCACAGATCGGTGGAAGGCTATAAGTGTGCCTCTAGTTTTGGAGTCAGCCGTAGCTGTATAAAATAAGGGATATGTTGAGCTTAGATATTTGGGAGTGTGTGCACGGGAGAAGTGGGTCTCCTGGAGGCATGCTATATGAACTTTAGCAGCTGCAAGGGCTCGCAAAGCCTTGGACCTTTTATGTGGGATGTTTAGTCCCTGTACATTAAGGTAGCATACGTTTAAGGGGGCCATAACACCTGAGGGGAGGCAGTAGCACTGTACCTGTTCTTAGGGTCCGTCTCCGTCGCCACCATTGGTCCGGGGGAAGGGGGAGATAAGTAAAGAAAGCAGTGGAGAGAAGAGAGGGAAAAAAGGTTAGGCTCATGTACAATAAACATTATCAAAATTGTAGTAAACAAAACGTGAGATGAGGAGCATAATAAAGAGCAGTCATCCCGCTCTCCATAGGCTCCGTGTGTGCGTCCGGGGGGCCACATAAGCTGTGGGTCGCCGGAGGCAACAAGTGGGGGAGGAAGAACGTCCTGTGAGCGGACATCTCCAGGACCATTCGGACATTATAACAGATAACTGTAACATTAACTATAACAAGGGTCCTCGCTGTGTCAGACCACAACCTGCAGAGAAAAAAAATAACTGTAAAAACACAGCAACATAAGAGACAACTGGGGTATTCCAGGTGGGTGAGTCACCCTAGTGAAGGCACAATCGGTCTCAGCTTACTGATCCCTGGGGGGGGGGATGTTCCAGTATAGTTAGATCAAATAACAAGAGAGACGGGGGAGGAGGCTGCGTGGCTGTGACACCGGGTATGGGTGTAAAACAGATAACAAGAACAGTTTGAGAAGCCGGGCAGCTGTAGGTTACAATAAGGCGGATTGATATGCAATCTAATTGTCCTGTAGTGAACCATGTATTATTGTAACCACGTCTTAGAAGGGTCTAGGGCAGTGGTTCTCAACTCCGGTCCTCGGGACCCCCCAACAGGCCAGGTTTGCAGGATAACTGAAATACATCACAGGTGATATAATTTGCTGCTCAGTGATTGCAGTGTTCTAGTCTGCATCTCCCCAAGGTAATACTTAAAATCTGGCCTGTTGGTGGGTCCTGAGGACCAGAGTTGAGAACCACTGGTCTAGGGAGAGATACATGGGGCACAGGGGAAAGAATGTCTCTGAGTTTGTTGACGTATTTGGATGCAGAGTGCGGGGACTGGGATATACCTGGTGGGTAAAAGTGTCAGCATAGGTATAGGTCCATCAGTGTTAGGTGGACTGAAGAAATTGGGAGGTGATAAGGTTGTAGGTCATAGGCCATAGGTAATTCTTCTGTGGGTGGTCAGTCTATGGAGTCCTCGGTGCTCATGGTTGGGGGTTCAAATCGACCGCGTTTGTAAGTGGAGGTATTGGACTTGGGGTTGTTCTTGTGTGAGGTAGAGGAGTCCTTCTTGGGAGAGCTGGAGGCCGAGCGTCTACGGGAGTGTTCTTTAGTTGGGCTGCGTTCCATAAGATTCAGATCAAGTAGGGCATCACGTAGTTCAGCTGCTGTGCGGCAAACATATTTTGTTTCCAGATATCTAAAGAGGACCGAGAAGGGGAATCCCCAATGGTAGGTGATGTGGTGTTGTTGTAAGGTTTGCAGAAGGGGTTTTAACGAGCGTCTCTTGGCTATGGTTATTGGCGAAAGATCTGCAAATATCTGGTAATTGTGTCCTTGAAACAAAAGGGTTTGTTTACCTCTGGCTGCTGAGAGGATCTGTTCTTTAGTACAGTAATAATGGAACTTAGCAATTATGTCCCTGGGGGGACCATTATCCTTACGTGGAGCTAGGGCTCTGTGTACTCTGTCGATTTCCAGCCTTTCAGCTGGTATACCTGGTTGCAGTTCTTGACAGAGAGCAATCATGGTTGCTTGTAGATCAACCACCGATTCAGGTATACCCCTGATCCTTAAATTGGACCGGCGGGCCCTATTCTCAAAGTCCTCCAGGCGGGCCTGTAGGGCCAAGTTTTCTTCTTTAAGTGTTTCAATTTCAGTTAGGCCTAGCTGGGTATTGCACTCCAGGTCGTCTACCCTCACCTCTAATTCTGCCATCCTGCTACCAAGGTCTCTGATCTCTTTGGTCAATTGGTCGGTGATACGATCGGAGGTCTGCTTTAAGGCCTTATGCAGCATTGCTTCAAATTTAGCGAAGATGTCTGCCTGTGGTTCGGTCTGTGTGTCCCAATCATCAGTGTCGGACTCACCCTGGCGTGGTGGTTGAGAGCGGTGCGGTTTCTGGGTTGCTCTAGGCGAGCGCGGTGTTCCGGCCTGCAAGGCTGATGTCGCCGCCATCTTTAGGGTAGGCCTTGTCAAGGCGTCTCGGATGTTCCGGGACTTCACCTTCGGCTTGGCTCCTATCGGGACCATGAGTGTGTTCCCCTGGTGTTCCGCTGTCGTGGGCTCTACTTGGTGGGGGAGTATTGAGGACCTGCTGGTGGTTTGAACGCTGGAGAAGTCCGCTCAGGACCGGAGACTTATGCTAGCACGTCTGCTCGCATCGGCTTCGCGCATGTGCCCCCTGAATATTTTTTTTGTCACAAGTGATTGGAAAATGACAACAAAAAAAAACCACAAAGTTGTCACTGAAATTATATATTGCTCACACATGCCATGGGTATATGTGGAATCACACCCCAAAATACATTCTGCTGCTTCTCCTGAGTACAGAGATACCACATATGTGAGACTTTTAGCTGCATACAGGACACCGGAAACCAAGCACCGCCTTCAGGATTTTCATCACAGTTTCGGAGGCCATGAAATGCCCAGATAGCAAACCTCCCCCCCCCCAATGATCTCATTTTGGAAAGCAGACATCCAAGCTATTTGCTGAGAGGCACCTTGAGTCCATGGAATATTTTATATTTTGACACAAGTTTCGGGGAAATTACAATATTTTTTTCACAAAATTGTCACTAAATGATATGTTGCTCAAACACGCCATGAATATATATGAAATTACACCCCAAAATACATTCTGCTGCTATTTCTGAACACGGGGCTAGCACATGTGTGAGACTTTTTGGCGGTCTAGCCACGTTCAGGAGCCCAATAACCAAGCACCGCCTTCAGGCCTTCTAAGGCTGCATTCACACCTGAGCGTGTCATTTTCAGGCAGAAAGTCACACGATTTTACCGCAATTTTGCCACGATTTTTACCGTGACTTTTAGCGCGTTTCTGCCACGTTTTGCCACGATTTTGTACAAGTCAAAAGGTCACCAATGTAAAAAGTAGAAGTAGAAAAAGCCCAAATCAAGCTACAAAAATACCTCCAGAACTTTTTTGAGCTTCAGGCGTTTGGCTTCAGGCGTTTTTGAGAGGAGATATGAACGGACTCCATAGAGAATCATTAATTTTTTCCCCTCAAGCACTTTATAACTTCAGGCTTGAAGCTACAAAATGCTCAGGTGTGAATGGAGCCTTAGTGCGTAAAATGGTCATTTTACTCCTCACTACCTATCACAGTTTTGGAGGCCATGGAATGCCCAGATAGCACCCCCCCCCCCAAATGACCCCATTTTGGAAAGAAGACACGCCAAGCTATGTGCTGAGAGGCTTGTTGTGTATTTTGCAGGTCTCACTTTTTGTCACAAAGTTTTTGAAAAAATAAAAAAATAATACATTTTCCTTTTATTTCTTCATTTTTCAAAACAAATAAGAGCTGCAAAATACTCACCATGCCTCTTAACAAATACCTTGGGGTATCTACTTTACAAAATGGGGTCATTTGGGGGGCTTTTTTGCTACCTTGACATTTCAGGGCCTCCGAAACCGTGATAGGTACTGAGGAGTAGTGTTGAGCGAACCCGGACTGTAACGTTCGGGTCCGTACCGAACTTTCGGGTGTCCGTGGCACGGACCCGGACCCGGACATTTCAAAAATCGTTCGGGTTCGGTCCGGGGTTCTGCTATTTTATTCCACGTGTTGAGAAGCTGCAGGGCAGCCAATCAACAAGCGTTTCACTGGTTTGCCCTTAGAAGCCATCACAGCCATGCCTACTAATGGCATGGCTGTGATTGGCCAGTGCATCATGTGACCCAGCCTCTTTATAAGCTGGAGTCACAGTGCTGCAGTCACATGCTCCTTGGGTTAGTATAGGGAAAGGTAGCTGACGGCGTGAGGGACAGATTTTAGCCATTTTAAGACCTGATCCTGCATCCTGAGATAGATTACTTTACTACTGCTGTCTGTGCTGTTGCTCTGAGGACAGATAGCAGAAATTAGAGATTTCACATACCGCTGCTTTGAGTTGCAGATCAAGCTCTGCATAGAACAACGATCGCTACGATCGTGCTCTACGATCAGATTGTTGGGGGAATTTGAGATTTCAAATACCGCTGCTTAGAGTTGGAGATTTGCAGATTAAACTCTGTCCAACGAAACGATTGTACGTTCGTACACAACGAGCAGATTGTTG
>BLSH010341530.1:870869-886554 GCA_018402905.1 Glandirana rugosa | reverse complement strand
GTAAAAAAAATGTGTTTCAACAGTGATTTACTATATAACGAGTTTGTACGGTAACCATATACACCTTAATGTGGGGTTTTATGTGAGACGACGAAGAGGGCTCCTACCCCTATACTGTAGACACTCTGAAAAACCCTCGGATAGTCGCATGTCTTGGGGTTTTTGGTTAGTGGCAGGTTTTTGGTTAGTGGCAGAAGTCCAAAAGATTCCCGTATTTTACCACTAAAATGAGGAGTCATCTCAACTCGCTTGTGGACCTTCAAGCCCAAGACGACCAGGCAGGCTTGAAGCCCTGTTTCAGGCCCAGGCCCAGGCCTGCCTTGGGCTTGCTAGCGTGCCTGTTGCTTGGGGTAACTTTAGTTACCCCTGGGCTTGAAAATCCGTGTTTTTACCGACATCCTTTCAGGACCTTTCGGGGTCTCCCGACGTTTTCCTTCATTTTACCCCCACCGTGCGATCGTTCGGGTTCCGTCCGGACCCGGACCCGGACTTTGTCCCGAAGTTCGGACGGACCAGCAGAACCCGAACTTCCAGGTGTTCGCTCAACTCTACTGAGGAGTAAAATCACCATTTTATGCCCTTAGAAAACCTGAAGACGGTGATTGGTTTTTGGACGGTGATTGGTTTTTGGGGTTCTGTACGCTGATAGGCTCCCAAAAAGTCTCACAGATGTCATATCCCCATCCTCGGGAGAAGCAGCAGAGTGTATTTTGGGGTGTAATTCCACATATACCAATGGCATGTTTGAGCAATATATCATTTAGTGACAACTTTGTGTAAAAAAAATGTAATTTCCCCGAAACTTGTGGCAAAATATAAAATATTCTATGGACTCAACATGCCTTTCAGCAAATAGCTTGGGGTGTCTACTTTCAAAAATGGGGTCATTTGGGGTTTTTTTTTGCTATCTGGGCATTTCATGGCCTCCGCAACTGTCATAGGTAGTGTGGGTGAAAGCATAAATTTTCACCTGAAGAAATCCTGAAGGCGGCGATTGGTTTTCGGGGTCCCATATGCGGCTAGGCTCCCAAAATGTCTCACACATGTGGTATCCCCATACTCAGGAGAAGCAGCAGAATGTATTTTGGGGTGTAATTCCACATATACCCACTTGTGACAAAAAAATAAAATATTCCATGGACTCAACATTCCTCTCAGCAAATAGCTTAGGGTGTCTACTTTCCAAAATTGGGTTATTTGGGGGAGTTTTGTCCTGGCATTTTATGCCCAACATCACCCCCTCTTCAAACCACTTGAACCACCAAGTCTTTTCTGACTCCTTTTGTTTGTATGAGAAAATACTTTTTTTTTGCTAGAAAATTACTTAGAACCCTCAAACATTATATTTTTTAAAGCAGAGGCCCTACAGATTAAAATAGTGGGTGTTGAATTTTTTTTTTCATAAAGTATTTGCGCAGCGCTTTTTCAAACGCAATTTTTGGGGAAAAAAACATTTTTTGTAAATTTTAATGCACAAAAAACACTATATTGCCCAAATATTTGGTGAAATATAAAAGATGATCTCATGCCGAGTGTATAGACACTAAATATGACATGCTTTAAAAATGACGCACACCCACAAAGCGGCTACAAACTATATACATTTTTAAAGCTTTTAAAAGCGTTTACAGGTTACCACTTTAGATCTGCGGAGGAGGTCTACTGTTAGAATTACTGCTCACACTCTGACGTTCGCGGTGATACCTCACATGCATGGTGAAATTGCTGTTTATATATGACATGAGACCGACGATTGCGTTCACCTTTGTGCGCGTGCACGGGGGGACAGGGGTGCATTTTTTTTTTATTATTTATTTTGCTTTTTATTTTATTTTTACATTGTTCCTTTGGGGTCTACTAGACTCTAAATCTTTCCTCAGCCCTTAAAGCATCTGACTACACCAATATCGGTGTGATAAGACGCTTTCCCAATTTCCCAATGGTGCTGTTTATATCTGGCAAAACCAAAGTCACAAAATGCTCATAGCCTCTGGTTTCTTAGGTCATAGAGATGATTGGAGCCATTCTAGTCTTTGATCAGCTCTGTGGTCAGCTGGCGGAACCACTGGCTGCATTCTTGCATTCCCCAGTGGGACAGGAGAGCCTGAGAAGACCAGCAACATACTAATACGTTGCTGGTCCTTGTTGGGCATATGTTGTAATGTTCTTTTTTTTCATGCAGCCAGTGGGTTAAATGAAAAATAAAAGAATCAATCAGTGGGTATGCCCACCATTAGAAAACTGCCTTTCATCCACACACTTCTAATGGTGGGCATAGCCCCTTTTTAAAAATATATACCGAAGCATAGGGGCAATCCGCCCCAATTTCCACCCACTGCCCTTATGCTCCAGTATATATATGCTCTTTTTTAACTGTAGTGGAGAAATCACTTCCAACAGCGCTGGAGTCGCTGATTTACATATGGTGGGAGCAAACGCTGTTGTTGTCACCGTGAATAAATCTGTGCTGCAGCTGAATGGCGTACCTGAAAAGCAATAAACAATTAATAAAACACAGTAACATATAAAAATTACATACCTGCTAAGAAGAAAAAAATTATAAAACATATTAACAATAAAACATTACAGGTAAGCAGTAACATAAAAAAATGACATACCTGCAAAGAAAACATGATAATAAACAGTAACAAAACATTATAGGTATGCATAAATAATATCAACAATAGAGAGAGAACAATAGAGAAATTAGAGAGAAAAAAAGAGAGCGAGAGAGAGAAAAAGAAATGTACAACTGTTTTTGGCGTTTTTATTTTATTTTATTTTGTTTTTTTAACTTTTTTTTTTTTTTGTAATTTTTTTTTTTGTACACCTTTTTTTTTGTAACTAAACTGTAATGGTTCCAGGTTTGGGTCTCTCAAAATGCACTGGAGACCTTTGGAGACCATACTGTATGTAAGTGTGCCTATCACTGTGTCGTGCTGTACCCTATGCTAATCCGCTAGTATATGGTAGCGAGTGAAACATTCACTGATGCAGAGACCAGGCTGGTCAGAACAGGAGGGACAATAATTGCGGGTGTCATGCTTGTATCCACGTTGTCTACATCTCTTTTGGGGTGTTCTTTGACCTGGGGTACCACGGAGGACTTCTGGGAAGTGCCTCTCATGCAGCCGGCTCACTGCATTTGGACTGGGAACATGGGGTGTAGCACCAACTGGATATAGAAGGGCTCTGACAATCTCTTCCTGGAATTTGAGGAAGGATCCCATCCGTCCTGATGCTTTGTATAGCACATAAGCGTTCAGCAAAGCCAAATTGAATACCAGCATCTGGCCTTGCAGGGCAATTAGGTATGGCACCAATAACTGGTCGTCAAGGTCCACCCATCCCATATTAAGGTTGTAGTCGTGGACACAGAGGGGTTTCTCCAAAACACCAGTCGCCGTAGGAATTTGGATGGCCGTATCTGCATGAAGGGATTTCAGAATGAAAACATTCCAATTGTCCCTCCACTTCACTGTGAGCAAATTATTACACTTCATCTGGCTTTCTCCGCCTGTGTAAGATGGGAATCTACAAGCCGTTGGGGTAAGCCCCGGCGATTAGATCGCACAGTGCCACATGTGCAAATTTGATGATCAAACAAGTGACTAAAAAGTGGCACTCTCGTGTAATAATTGCCCACAAACAAGTGGTACCCCTTTCCGAATAAGGGTGACCAAGCCCCACACAATCTTGCCAGCGCTCCCTCTGTAGTCTGGGCATCCTTTCAGCTCTACGTGACTGTCTTTTCCCTCGTAAACCACAAAATGACATGTATAGGCTGTGGTCCTGCCACAGAGCTTATACATCTTGACCCCGTATCTGGCACGCGTACTGGGGATAAACTGTTTGAAAGCAAGACTGCCAGAAAATTTAATCAGGGACTCATCCACGCACACAACTGGGTTGGGAATAAAAGGTGCTGTGAATTGTTGGTTGAAGTGGTTTACGAGGGGCAAAATTTTGTAGAGCCAATCATATTCAGGGTCACCCCATGGATGACAGCGTTCATTGTCGCTGAAGTGCATAAACCGCAGGATCTGCTTGTATCGTGCCCTGGCCATGGAAGCAGAGAACACCGACATATGGTGAATTGGGTCAGTGGACCAATATGACAGCAACTCAGATTTTTTTGTTATGCCCTTGTTGAAGGAAAGGCCCAGAAAGGACTTAAATTCTGGAACCGTAATTGGTTTCCAGTCTCTGGCAAGGAAAAATGGGGATTAGTGGCGATGTATTGACCAGCATATAAATTGCTTTGGTCCACTATAGATCTATAGAGATCTTCAGTGAAAAACACTGAATGAAAATCAATGGCCTTAAAACCAACTGTATTCACCTGAATTCCGGATTGGCCAGTGAATGGGGGAAGTACAGGTGCTGAATCAGTGGTGGGTTGCCAATCAGGGTTAGCAAATTCAGCGGAAAGGGCACTATGGGTTCTGTGGGCCTGTCTTTGTCGCTGCAGGAGACTACTTGTGCTAGCCACACCAGCTTGAACTGCACTTATGGGACTCACCAAATCACCCAGTGTTACTGCAGTGCTGGTTGTATGACCAGGGTGTACTAGGCCGCTGGTGCTTGCCAGTTCACCAGAAGGAGTAACGGCACTAGTACTGGCTCTCTGCTCCATACGAGAGCCCTGCGGTTCTTGCACCTCAGCGACAGCAGAACGGGATCTGGTACGCCTGACCTTAGCAGGGACCGCTCTGTCATCTGACAGGGTGCTACTGCTGTCTACAGGATCGTATGCTGAGCCTGATTCTGACAGTGGAGCTTCCCCATCGCTCTCATCTGTCATGCTCAGCAATGCGTAGGCCTCTTCACTAGTGTATGTGCGATTGGTCATTTTGGCCTCTAAATTTATACGCACACTAGTGTGGCTCACAGGCAAAAAAGCACACCTGGTTGTCAGAGCCTGCTTCAAATGCTACCAAAATCACTGTCAGATTTTGCAGGGATCAGGCGTGATCTCTGCGAACATTGCAGATATGTGTGATGTGTTTGGTAAGTGTCAGCGATCTATTGATCCTGCACTTGGGTGGGCTGGGCTGGGCAGAGGAGCTAAACGCAGGTGCTAGCAGGTATCTGGGCTGATCCCGCTAACACAGCGTTTTTTATAACACAAGTACTGGGGATGCTAATATATATCTGATCAGATCAGATATTGATCTGATCAGATAGTGCAATAGTATCTAACACCTATCTAATGTGTGTGTGTGCGTGTCAGAGTACCTGACTAACTGGCCCTGCCTGGTATTTACGCTGACCCTAACGCACGCTAAAAACAGATGTCATTGCCGGGCAATCAGGGGATAAAACCTTTATTAGATATATATATATATATATATATATATATATATATATATATATATAAAAGGCGGATGGCCTGATGAAAAAAAAAACTAACTATCTAACAAGAGTCACCCGTGACACTTATATGATTACAGGATTACAGGTGACTGGGGGCAATCAAGGGGTTAGAAACTTTATTGGGGGGGGTAAGGGGGGTATTTATACCTACCTTGGCCTACTACTAACCTACCCTAACACTGATTTAGTGTCACAAGTGTCACAAGTACAGTGATCTGTAAAAATCAGATCACTGCACTAAGTGACAAAGTGACAGGGGGTGACAGCAATGAAGGGGTTAACTGAGGGGGCGATCAAGGGGTTAAAAGTATGCCTAATGTGTAATGGTGTCAGTGTAATGTTATGCAACTCATGATTAGAAGCTCTCTCTCCCTCGCCGGAACTGAAAGGGACTTAAGGGAGGGAGATGAGCTCACTTCCTCTGCCTCTGTTTACATTAGAGGCAGAGGAGCCATTTCATTGGCCAGGGCCGATCAGCAGGTCCAGTGGCCCTGTAGACTGATTGGTCCTCTATCTAATTCAATCACAGGGAGCATCCCTTGAAGACGATTTGCGATAACGAGCCAAGTTGCCACCATCAAGTCAGGGCGGGAGGTCTGCAACTGGTTAACATGATTGGACACTGTCATGATGACTCTATCCAATCATGGCTCTTTGGTCTTAGTCCCCCACACTATAAAATGAGTCTTTCAATAGCGTCCATTTTCAGTGTGATTTAGTCATGGAGAATGATAGAACAGGGCTCTGTTCAGTGCTATTAGACATTTAGGGGTTGATTTACTAAAGCTTGAAAGTGCAAAATTTGGTACAGCTCCACACGGAAACCAATCGGCTTCAAGGTTTTATTGTCAAAGCTTGATTGAACAAGCTGAGGTTAGAAGCTGATTGGCTAGCATGCACCAGATTTGCACTCTCCAGCTTTTGTAAATCAACCCCTTAGTGTGCTATAGTGTGCTATTGTGACTCTATTGTCAGTGTAGAATATTAGTTTGGTATCAATCTAGGGATAGTGTGAGTGTAGCGAGGACCATTATTCATCTTTGTATTAGTGTGCAGCTAGAGTAGGGACAGTTCAGATAGTGTCAGTGAAGTTAAGTGATGAGCTATTCATCTTTACATTAGTGTATATCTAGTGTAGGGGCAGTTCAGATAGTGTGATTGTAGTGTATTGACCAGTGACCACTATTCATCTTTATATTAGTGTGCATGTAGGGACTGTTCAGATAGTGTCAGTGTAGTGACCGTTTAACACCGCATATTTCATTGCGTTACTGCACATTTAATGCTATATATTTCTGTGTGTTACTGCAAGTTTAACACCATATAGTTCTGTGCATTACTGTAAGCTTAACAGCATATAATTCTGTGTGTTACTGCAAGTTTAACACCATATAGTTTTGTGCGTTACTGCAAGTTTAATGCTATATAGTTCTGTGCATTACTGCAAGTTAAACGCTATATATTTGATTGCGTTACTGCAAGCTTACTGCCATATAGTTCTGTGTGTTACTGCAAGCTTAACACCATATAGTTATGTGCGTTACTGAAAGTTTAACACTATATATTTCATTGCGTTATGGCAAGTTTAATGCCATATATTTCATTGCGTTACTGCAAGCTTAATGCCATATAGTGCTGTGTGTTACTGCTAGCTTAACACCATATAGTTCTGTGCATTACTGCAAGTTTAACACCATATATTTCTGTGAGTTACTGAAAGTTTAACGCCATATATTTCATTGCGTTGCTGCAAGTTTAAGGCCATATATTCCTGTGCGTTGCTGCAAGTTTAATGCTGTATATTTCACTGCATTAGTACACGTTTAACGTAGTATACTTCTGAGAGCAAGGCCAATTCTTGCTTTCATCAAGAGTACCTCTTATAGGGTTACAGTGTGAAGGCGCCACTGACACCCGAAGCCCAATTTTTTCATACTCGTTACTTCTATCCAAGGTCTGTGGAAGAGACACCAGAATTTAACCAAAAAATGCCTAATCTTGTTCCCAGTGCATTACATTGTGGCCTCATCTGGCTCCCCAAGGCGCTGCTTACAAAATAAAGGAAGCTTGCAGGGAAAATGTCATTTTTTTGGCTTTATAAATGCAATTATTGCTGCAGTAGATTATATAAACAATACAGATGTTCCACTTTACAGGTAGACTAAGGGGACCCCCCAGGCACTATATTGAAAGGAATTTTTCATTTGTATGCTTTCACTTTAAGCATCAATAAATCACTGCTCATTTAAAAATGACGTTTTTTACTATATTTTTTTTCATTGATACATGTCCCCCAGGGCAGTACCCGGACTCCCATAAGCATTGTATGCCCAATTACTTGCAAATAAGCCTTCAAAATGGGCCCTTTTGATTTTCACATTCGGGTCCCATAGGCATCAATGGGGTTTGTTATTCAGTTCCAAATTTTCCCGATGTTCGAAAGTTCTGGTGCGAACCGAACAGGAGATCGTTCGGCCCATCCCTACTAAAGACCATGGCAATTATTTCAGTAGTTCATCATAGGCCAAACAGACCTTGGTTCCTGCTTTTAATACCTGGTTATCGGATTGAAGTCCTTTCTCTTGGATGAGATCTTCTGCCACAGATACTCCACCCTTGTTCATCTCTTCCAGTTTCTCATCTTGGGAGGAAGAGAGTGATCAGGCTTGGTTGTTTTTCTCCAAGCTAATATCTATAAATCCTATTGAATAAAGCTTGTTCATTTTGAACTGCTTTGTTTTCTTTTGCTTCAGTCCTCTGGTCAGGTGCATTCTGGACTTCAACTGACCTTAAGCGCTCTTAGAGGGCAGATCTCTGCAGTCCCTGTCATATCCAATCTCTCATGGGTGGACTATACCTTACACATCCAATACTTTGATGGGGCTGCATCTGAGACTCGAGGGAGAGCCAAGACTCCCTAGATGGAATTTACTACTTGCTCTGGACTCCTTTGCCAGCACCAAATTACATCTCTTTTCAGCCCAGCTTGGATAAAGACTGAGCTATGAAGACGTGCTCTCTAAGGGCTATCTTAATAGCCAGGAAGCATGCCAAGATCAAAGCTTTAGGCTAGGAAGGATCCTTTGGTGACTTACATCTTCAGGTGATCCCAGTCCAGTTGGAGTAAGGATTGAGCCATGATGTCAATCTCTCTAAGGGCTACATCCTCAGCAGGAAGTTTGCCAGAATCAGGGCCTTTTTGGACCCTTTGGTAGTTTGCTGCTCCAGATGGGATCTCTTTCAGTCCAGTTTTGAGTAAAGGCTCAGTCATGAAAGCAGACTCTTTAAGGGTTTTTTTTTTTTCTCAGCGAGGAGGTTTGCCAGGATCTGGGCCTTGGGCCATGAGGGATCCTTGTTGGCATTCTGCCTAGTGTGGATAGTGTTTATAACCATACTGGGTTGCAATCTGAGGTGTCTATGGCATCCTATGAGAAAAAAAGATATGTTCCTCCTATATGCAGGACCACCGAGGATAACTGGTTCCATACCATTGATACTGGGATACTTCGAGCATACGCACGAGCTACAGCTTTGTTCAGAGTTTTAGGACATCTTTGTCACTCTCTCTATCAGAACCAGCGGGACTGAGATATCATCCAGAATCATTGCTGGATGGGTCATTCCAGCTAGCCAACAGGCTTATAGGGCTTAGGGACTTGGTTCCTATGGAAACAGTGACAATGCATGCAACCAGGAGCGAGTAGCCTTTGTGTGCTCCCTGTGAAAGGGCTTCAGGAATATTTGTAGGGCATTGAAATGTTTTCCATTAAGGCTGTTCTGTTTTATTGTAGGGTATAGCTAACTTCCTTATACTGTTAATATTTATCTATAAGATTTCCGTTGATCAAGTGCTCTGATTGAAACACTACTTTTTTCAGAATACCACCCCTGATTTTTTTTGGGCTAGTTAGTTCCCAAACATATTCTTCCAAATAAGTACCATAGTTTTTCTTTCCTGATGGACTCCATGCAAGCAGGAGTTCCTTTCCAGTGTCATGAATTGGCTAGTTGCAAATCACAGCCTCTGGCTCAACCTGAAAATTTATGGGAGTAGGGGTCTATGGGGTAAGAGTGAGGGCGGGGCTACCCAAATGTAAACTGCCATGGAGTCCGTCAGGAAAGGAAAAATATAGTAAGCATGTGATAGAAAAATTTCTGTTGTATAACAAAAATATATTTTTTTAGTTTTGATAGAGTAGGGGACTACTAGAACCTCTACCAAGTTTTGATTGCTGTCTGTGTCCCCGTTAGATAGATTCCCTCACTCTGTTTGTCCTGGTGAACATTGTCATTGAGACACAAAATGATGGGAAATCCATCCACAAGACAATATGATAAAAACATTAACCTGCAGCAAACATAGAATTCTATTTTTATTTGACTGCAGCAAACTGAAATCTGACTAGTTGCTATGGACTACTGCACAAGTGTATAGTCCTTTTACTTTGCACTAACATATTTAAAAAGCCCAGGGGAGTGCAACCATAAAAATGTTCCAACAATGAACATGGCTTTAGATGATAGTAAAATAGTAATTGATTTGCAGTGATTAACATGCAGCTATTTTTGGGTTGATAATTATGCCTCTTATACACAGGGTAAGGAATCGTAATTGAATATAATTTTAAATTTCAGCCTGGCATAACAACATTAAAATAATTGGTGGATTCTCTCTTGTTAAAAAAAAATAATTGGTGGATGTGTAAGTCTGTGCTTCATACTCAATACTTCCAGCAATTTAAGTAAATGTTTGGCTGGTATCTTTGATGGGGAGAGGGAGGGGTATATGTGATTTTTTTAAAAATTAGAAATGTAAAAAACTGTTATGTGAGACTATGCAACAGTTGCAAATCAAAGTGATCCAAGTTGAATCTCATATAAAGTAAATAACTTTGGTCATCTGTAATGGCTACACACTTTTTATCATGCTATTTTTACTTTTTTTAATTTAGAAATGTAAAAAAAATGTTATTTGAGAATATCCAACAGTTGCAAATCAGACTGCTCCAAGTTGAATTTCATATTGTTAAATTGGTCATCTGTAGTAGTAGTTACTTTTTAATTTATAATAAAAAATAAATGTTTGTTGTTACCATCTATATATTGATATTTTGATGATTCAGATTTATAATATCACTGTTGTAAACATTTTTATAGGTGACAGATGTGTGATTAAGCATAATCTGGATGATATTTTATGTTAAACTGATATGTCTTTTTTTCTTGTTTTACAGAATGGGTAAAAGAGAGATACAAAGCTTTATCAGATGGGTACTGGTTCTCACGCTTTGCCTTTTAACCCTATGGGGAAGGATAGCATCAGCATCAACACATCACAGAATTCATTCAGGTAGGCCTTTTTATCGGATTAATGTCAAATCATTTAATGCTAATCACAGACTGCCAATCAAGAGGCTTAATTGACCTCTTTCAGCAACTTAAAGTGGAACTTGCAAAGTAACTTATCTTCCCAAATACTATTACTAGGTATAAAATTTACCTTTAAAGAAAAAAAGTTAAGGTTATATTTACCTCACTTCTTGCATTCCGCACACAGGGTACCCAAGGGAGGATGACATCACACAACTTCCTGCTAGATCCTGGGGAATACAGAGCAGTCGAAATCTTGCAAGAAAACACTTTTGAACAGAACTGGAATGTCTTCTCGTGAGATTTCACTTGCTTTGAATTTCCCAGGAATCGACCCAGAAGAACAGTGATGTCACACCCAGTGACAGAAGACAGCAGTAAATTTAATTTAAAAAAAAAAATACACTATATAGTTGTCACCTACTAACACAAGGCTATTTTAAAGAGGGAGGGAACCCAAGCAACGTGAGCAAACCTTGCATTTTACTGCAAGGTCCGCTTTGAGGATTTCATGGAAAACATAACAATAATGCATACTTTACATTAAAGCTGAACTACAGAAATTGCACAGAAACTGCCCTTGCAATGTTCCTCCTCCTTCCTCTGCACTGCAAGGGCTAAATGTTTGCTAAGCCTAGGGGTAAAGGAATAAGGTGTAATAATTACCTTACCTTATACATCACCCTGGTAGGCTTTATGCATTAACCTCTTCCCTCTGATGCCGTAGGCTGAGGGTGGTTCCTCCCTATCCTCATGTACAATGGAGGACTTTTGGTACTACATTGTATGTGATGACATCAGTGTGTGATGACATCAGCGTGTAAGCTTTATAGGAGTGTCTTAGGGAAGAGTCTTTGGGAGAACAGTCGCACAGATGGAGGGAGTCTGCTGGAGTGAAGAATAAGGTTTTACAGCTTGTTCCTGTACCCCTATACTTAACAAGCATTTAACACTTCAGTGCTCGGAACCGGGGGGTGGAAAATATCAACTGTTTTATTTCAGATTATTCAGTGTTTGCTATCAACAAAAGCTCATCCAGGAGCTAAGGAAATTTCCCAAGTACATCATTGATAGTTACTGTGCTTGATATTACTAGTCATGATGCGATAATTGTATCATCATGTAGCTGTGGTTTCTTCTTTTGTGCAAATGGAAATAAGGTTGAGAAATGTTTTGATTATAGCAATGTTCCCCTGCAATGAAGATACTGTATGTTTAAAGCTGTAACAAAGTGTATTTTGAAAAAGACTTGGAAATGTGCCTGGCAAAGGTTTTTAAACTGTTCTCACTGTTGAGAGTTAGTTGTGGTTTAATGATGATATCCTATTAGTTTTAACTAAGACACTTTCTATCTTTTGCCAAAGGGCAGTGTTTCTTGACTGTATTCATATGTGTACCTCTCATGGGAGTAAGTTCCTCTATTTCATGGACCACTTGAATGGCCAAATTTATACTTCCTGCATCCCTGGGCCAGTTATCTTGCGCTACCTCCTTCCAAACTCTAGCGGGCCAGCCTTAATAACACGCAAATAGGATCAGATGCCAAAGCCACACAGGACATTCTGGGAGCAAGGATAAATAGAGACACTGGCAGTTCACCCGGAGCAGATAAACTGTATACAGTGCATTATGCCACCAACAAAAATGAGCAAGCTGAGAACAGTCACCAACAATGAAGAAACAGATAGTTTGCTGGCAAAAGCTTCAGTTTGGAACCTTTTAAAAATATGGGACTTTTAAAAACATGATGTGCTGGTGGCTATCTGCCCCCCCCCCCCACACCTCCTTCCCTCTAGCATGTCTGCTGCCTTTGTCTGCAGTCTATGTTGCAGAAGTCTAGTGCTTACCTCTTAATTGCTTTTAAAATGAAAATTATATTTACTATTATCTTAAAGTGGAGCTCCAGACCCCCAATGAAAAAAATAAAAATCAGCAGCTACACATACCGTAGCTGCTGACTTTTAATAATAGGACACTTACCTGTCCTGAAATCTAGCAATGTTGGCACCCCATAAACAGAATAGACATCCCAAGATAGGAAGATCAAAGTACCACTAAAGGAGCCTCAGGGATATAGCACCATCAGTAAGCTCAGAGTAAGGTACAACTTGAAACAATCAGATACAATTAGATACAAATTTATTCAAAAATGTTAATAAAAAGTAGCAAAAAAAAAAAAGACACCCCCACAATATCACCAACAAGACAACATTGTCTATAAAGTGAACGTCTAGACGCCTGCCAAACTCTGCTTTAAACTCTAAATTGTAACAATGACATTTCTTTAAGAACAAAAAGTACCCCTTGTACCTGTGGGAAGTAATTCAAATACTTCTTTCATTGGCTAACATGTGCCTCATAAGAATTGTAGTTGCTATGGAACTACATGGCAATATAATGCACTACAACCTGCCAAGCTGGCTTGCATTCCAGCTGGTGGAAGCGCCTAAGACTTGTAGCTGGAGATCTACTGGTTGTCTGTCATTGGGAAAGAATATTTAACACGATTTCCTAATTCTAAAAGTAGTTGTTATTGGAACAAAAGGTACCAAAGAAAAGTACTAAAGCTCATTAAAAGTATAATATGTAGTTTATAGCAGAACTGGAAGCAACCTTTGTAATGGAACAAGCACGTTCATATCACACATTGACATACAATGTGTACATTACTTCTTTCATGAGAGGTTCCTCTTAAGTTGTTAACTATTACTAATACATCAGTTTAATACATTAAGAGCATTTATTTTTAGTAGTATTTGGGGATTTTGGGGAGGGAAATACTGTCCTATGAGAAAGCTATTTCACCTATTATAGCCTGTCAACATTGCTTAGCCTCTTAACTGTCAGATGCTAGTGTGGTTTGATGAAATGTGAATCTACTCAGGAAAAATTTTTGGTAGATTGAGCAGAGCATAAATATGTCTAACTGCTATATTTCAGTGTTCTAATTTATTTGAACTGAAAAATTTATAGCAGACATGGCATGAAAAATGACTTAAATTGTAATGCAAATTGTTTTCGCTGCTTTGTAAAGCAATTGAAACGTGTAAAAAATATTATTTGTGTTATATAATGGTGTGGAGAACCTAACCCTGCCATTTACACACTGTTGATCCCAACTCTGGTTTTCTTGGCCTACTTTTCATGTGTGAAGCCAGCAATCTCCCTTGCAAGCAGAAAAACAATGGCGCACTGGCCTGGCGCATTACCTTTGACACAAGCCTTTATTAAAAAGTTAAAAATAGATATACTCACAAGCGAGCTTAATATACGAGCATTAAAACAATTTGTGAAGTCCTGCCTGTTCCTCCAAACTTCAAGTCAGGGTAGTCCTCACACCATGGGAGCAATCTCCCTTCCCTGAGCTCTGCTGCACAATTTCTCTGTATTCTCCCCAAACCTCAGAGGCATTGAGGAGAAATGTGATCTTACCAGTACTAATACTAACAAGGATACTCAAAAATGGTTTCTTTGAAATAGCATGT
Source organism: Glandirana rugosa (assembly GCA_018402905.1). NCBI lineage: Eukaryota > Metazoa > Chordata > Amphibia > Anura > Ranidae > Glandirana > Glandirana rugosa. Next base: position 872,323 of record BLSH010341530.1, on the reverse strand, counting down.
ACATGGAAAGTGTAGTCAATGAGGTTGATTTGCTAAAGTAGAGTGTGTTTCCCTAGCATTCCCAAACTTTCAAGTTCACTTTGTATAAACTGCCCCCCCTTTTTTTAAAGGGGCAGTAAACATTTGAAGCCTAACTAAAGGTTTCATTTAACTGTAAATAATTTATTTGGGCTAAATAGATGTACCTGCTGTGAGTGCTGCATAAATTATATGCATTATTAGCTACATACAGTATACAGCTCTGTGTTTCGGCAGTAGAACGGGAACTTTCTTACCCACTTCTAATACACAACTGAGTCGGGATGAGTACTGCTTTTCAATTAACAGGCAGCTTTGGATTTTATGGATGGAATAAAATCAAGCAGGGTTGTACACTGTTCAGCCAAAAACAGGAGAATTTGTATTTTATGAATGAATACATAGCTTCCTCTGATTGGCTGAAGTGAAGAGGCAGGAAGATGACATCAGCCAATTAGAGGAAGCCTTGTATTAATTCATAAAATACTAATTCTCCTGTTTTTGGCTGAACAGTGCACAACCCTGCTTGATTTTATTCCTGGAATTGGAGGGGAAGTTCCCATCCTTCTGCCGCAACACAGCACTGATGCTACATACAGTTTATACAGAGCTAAAAGTGATCACATGTGTTAGTGAAGGAAATAGTTTGTTTGGACCAGCTTGGTACAAAGAAAATATTTAATGTTCATCAAAACTTGGAGTTAGGCTTTAAATTGAAACTGAGAAAAATAAACAGTGTGGTGTTTTGTTCTAAAATATAATAAATGTATGCTTTTGAGTTTAATACCAGTTTAAGGGGAACACACATTCTTTTTCCCTGTTATTTGTTTAAATGTCATTTTATGGGACTATTTAATACTGTTCATGAACTTCATTTGCAGCTTTAAGATATTCCCCAATTATGTGTATTTTCAGTTTTGCCACATGAAAAGAATCTATCCCTGCTGAAATTCTTTTAACTTTTTACTTTGAATTGGTACATGCCACCCATGGCAGTGCCCAGCTACCCATGCCCTTTTAACAATAGCTTGCAAATTATCTTTAAAAAGGACAGAAACAATATCAAGATTCAACTTAGACTTTAATAGGGTCTGACAACCCATGGGGCCCCTGGGCAGCAGGAGATTATGGGGCCCCCTGTGTCCCCACCCACACTCAAGCCACACCCACACAAAGCCCCACCTACATATTGCAACTCAACTGAATAGAGGGTGCATTTAAATATCTACTGCAGAATAGTCTGCATAGAAGTTCTCTGCTTTTTTCTGTAGAAGGTACCAGGTTTAAAGATGGCTGATGCACGGCAGCCATCTTTATGACACAAAATTGAGTGTGGTTCTCAGGGGCTGGTTTTCATTGCCTTGTGCCTTGTGCAGCCATTCAGCTACCACTCAGCTCCATAAGACGTCATCTATAAATTTACGTGGGAGATAAGT
>BLSH010341530.1:821522-870859 GCA_018402905.1 Glandirana rugosa | reverse complement strand
AGCTCTCTGGGGACACACAGAACTCCTATCCCCCGTGACTTAAATATCACCCCTGGGGGACACAGTGAAGTCCTACCCCTCGAGTCATGTATAATATTACCCCGGACTCTTAATCCCGAATAACACAAAACATCAACCCCTAGGATAAAGACGGGACTCATTCCCCCAGACACACGGAATATTACTCCCTAGGTGGGACACTGGACTCCTACTAATACATGAGAAGTGAAATGTTACCTCTCGTGGGACACATGAGATTCCTACCCCCGTAATTTATAGAATATATAGATATATAGACCCACGACATACCAGTGGGATTAAGGCATATAGTTTACCCAAAATTGGGACACACAGGGGGTCCCCAATTATGAACATACAGCACCCAGATATATAGATATATAAGATATTTAATGCCCCCATCCTTAGAGTACACAGGGTGCTCTCCATTGTAAAGTGAAGAGTACATAATCATCCTCAGGTCACAGGGTGGATCCCTCATTATAAGGCACACAGACCCCCTTACTCAGGGCAGAAATAGGATCCCCAACTACAAAACACAATAAGCCCTAATTCTCAGGCCCCATTATAATATGTACTGAGCTCCCCATCCTGAAGTGACACAGGGGGTCCCCACTATAAATTCAGTGCCCCCTATCCTCAAGACACACAGGGGTCTCTCGATGTAAGGAGTTAGATCTCCCCCATCCACATGACATGAAAGGGTCATCCATTATATGAAGTACAGTGCTCCCCCCCACACACACAGCCCCCATATGTTCTATTGCTTCCCCCCTTCCTGCACACATGTTCACAATTGTGTACAGCTATGACAAAAGAGTCCATTGGCTCTTACCACCCTTGCTCCAGCAGTCATTTAATTCTCCAGGATGCATATTGCGCAGGAAGCACAGCCTGGACTTCAGGAGGAGGCAGGTGCGGCACTGAGTGACAGGGCAGCAGACCAATCATCTTCCAGCTGCATTCGGGTGCATCAGCAACCAGACATCCTGCTGCCCTGCTGGGAGGTGGAACTATGTATGTATGCAGTGTATACGGTGGTGCTGTTCTCATCACTGACACAAGGGACACAAAAAGAGACACAGTATAATTTGAGCAAGTCGCACATGCAGCCTAATTTCTGGCGGTGCTGTTGAACTGATCCTGACCCCTGCGCTGAGTTCTCTAACTGGTTCAGGAAGAGTTCTCCTCTTCCCTGGGCTCTCTTGGTCTCTGTCAATCCTTCTCTTTCTCATCTCAGGACCACATTGGGAGCCTGCTTTCTCCATACATCCATCCTGCTGGGTCCTCCCAGGAGCCTCTCACGGGGCCCCGGGTCCTTGAGCAGTGCCCAATATGCCCGACTGGTCAGTCTGTCTCTGTCTGTACCATGTTTGGTGTTGCCAGACTTCCCACTTGGTTTACTGAACCTTCCACACCCCAAACTTTGCCTGTTTCACTCATCTCTAATGATTGGATATTTAAACAAACAGAACTTCACCTTCATTCTCTTTATAATGTGAACAAATATATTTTAAAATAAACATTCAGTCTGCTAGGTAAACTGCCTCCACTGCTTAGTTAATCAACCCCAGTGTGTGAATGAGCCAGTGGCACCAGTTTCTCTAGTTTGTTTACATTTAGCTGAAATGTAACTCTTTTAGTAGACAGCAAATATGATTTACAAAAATGGGAAAAGAAAAAAGAGGAAGAATACGTAGAAAATAACAGCAATGGTGTACAGCTGCCAACAAGTAGGCAATATATATTTTTGGCTACCATGACTAGCTACTCTACTTCAGTTCTGGTAAATGGTCTTTTTTTTAGTAACACAATGGAGTTGGGCTTAATTGAACAAGCTGCAGTTAAAAGCTGATGGCTACCGTGCACAGCAGCACAAATTGTGCACTCACTAATTTTAATAAATCGACCCCAATGTTTTTTTTTAAATGCTGTAGAGTCTTTCAACCAATTTCCACCCAGTTTGAATTTTTTATTATTTAAAAAAGAAGTTACATACACCTTTCTGAAGTACGTCTCAACTAAGAACTCATGCATTCCCTGAAACTGATATTTACCCAAAATTGCAGTAGAATGTGAGTGGATTGATCGTTTTGACTTATTAAGGAAAAGTATGTTATTTTCAGGGAGATACAATATATTTTACCCTTCTCACATGTTGTTTTGTGTCTGTTGCTAAGACTTGTTCACACAAGTTTTGGAGTCATAGCTAGTAAGCTTTATTTGTCTTACAGGGCAAATCAAAGGGCAGCTGTCTACCCAGTGACTGCTGTTTACTTTATCCATTGAATAATGCATTGACATAAACCTTTGTACACATCAGGTTATAGAACAAGGATATAACTTCCCCAGGCCTGTGGTAAATATCCTAAGGAAAATATTACATCTGGTGCAGACAAAATACCTTACTGCAGTGTTTTTGCATGGCTTATGTGCTGGAGTACAGCAGTAGAAAAAAGATTGTAAACACATTAAAAGTAGAACAAGAGATACAATGAAACCAACGTCTCCATGGGAGTTCAAACCTTCCTCGTGTCTTTCTTTTTTAAAACCATCAAACATTGCTAAATAAATACCATATTTTTCCATAGCTATGTATCAGGTGATCACAAACCCTTCAAGACTTTCCTTCAAACCCTTCAAAACTTCAAAAGTGAAGCAGGAAGGAGGAGAAGAGCCTTTAGGGCCAGTCCAGACTGAGCAATGTTGGATATTCCTTTAGAATCACAGCACATGATTGTCAGGAAGAGTTCTACATACCCAGTCAGTGAGTTAGGGATGCTTCTGGGCTCCCACAATGCTGTAGGATTATTTATTAGAATGGTAGACTCCTACTAAACAGGTACCTGGCAGGATCATCAGGTATTTACAGTATAATAAGAAATAAACTAAAATATGAATATATTATATGGGAAATTGAAGACACCTAAAAACCATATATACTGCATATAGTAAAACAATTCTAAAATGTTTAATATTTCAGACAAGCATGTACTGTACGTAATGTTTAGTTTTTTTAGTTTGCACATGGCTTTTTTTAAATGACTAGAACTGCCTTTCCCAACCTTTTTAACATGGATGAACCCTTGAAATAACTTCTTAGCTTCAGGGAACCCCTGCTAATAATTATTAAATTTGCAGCTCACATTACATTAGAGTGATGATCAGTGTGAAGAATGCTCCTGACATTTGTGGTCATTGAGAGAAATGTGCCTAAGAGATAGCTAAAAAATATTATTGGTGTCAGTGGTTACTTATCTGAGAGGCAGAAATAGTTTATTGCTCAAGGAACCCCAAGAAACCTCTGAAGGAACCCTAGAGTTGAGAAATCCTGGCCTAGATATATTAGCAAAATGTAGTTTATTAAAGATTACTCCTATATATATAGAGTGACATTGCAAAGGCATGGATCTTTGAGAGCAGGTATGTTTCTCCAAGTTTTCTGTCATATACAAGAGATTAAGGCTCATTATTCTTCTTCTTATTATTATTATTATACAGGATTTTACAATGTAAAGGGAGATGATACACCAACAGTACAATTCAAGGCTAGAAGGTTAGAGGAGCCCTGCTCCTGCGAGCTTACAATCTAAGAGGCTCATAAATATGTACTTGATTTACTTGTATTGTTTATGTTTTTTTTCTAATCCAGGCATTTTTTGTTTCTTGTGATATCTGCAAAAGACTGTATAGTTAAAGGGTAACTCTACTTTGGTGGGAAAAAAGATAGCAAATAAAAAAATAATAATATAGCATACACAATTGTGACACAAGTCATATTGTAAATAAATGTTATTTAAAAGGCCCTTTCCTTTTCAATATGCAGCTATGTAATTTTCTGTAAAATGCAATGCAATATGGCTACCTGGAGTTGTTCTATGCAGTAAACAGAATGTGTACAGAACACCCCCCAGAAACATAATTTCCTGCTTGTGTCATTGGCTCACTGATTTTCCCAGAAGTCTGCACTAAGATACAAGTCAGATTTCAGGCATCCCCTGCAACAAAAATGTAATTTTTGGTGAGATACTCCCAATAGGAAATCATGCAGACTCATTAAAGCCCTGCAGGTGCAGCAGCTGATCGATAATTATAAAACCACTCCCATTAGATTTCCTTTCCACATGGACACAGACAATCACACAGTGATTTCTTCAGAATAGCAAAAGGTAGGAATCTGCAACAACATTTATTACATACCTAATGTACATAGACCACCCATAGGGGAGTGTTTTTTTTTCTCAACAAAAGTAGAGTTACTCTTTAACCACTTCAATACCGGACTTATTTTTTGGACTTGGTGTTTACAAGTTAAAACCATTTTTTTTTGCTATAAAATTACTTAACGCCCCCCCCCCCCCAAACATATATATTTTTTTCTAAGACTGTAGAGAATGAAATGGCGGTCATTGCAAAACTTTAAGTCACACCGTATTTGCGCAGCTGTCTTACAAGCACGATTTATTTTGAAAAAAATCACTTTTTTTTATACACAACATGTAAACATTTTTTGTAATAGAAAAAAGCATGCCAGGAACACTTAAATATGAGATCTGGGGTCAAAAAGACCTCAGATCTCATATTTATAGTTAAATGCAAAAAAAAAAAAAAAAAAATTACAAAAAAATTACAGTTCAAAAAAAAAAGTCCCCTTTAGGAGCATTGGGCGGTAGTGACTTGTGACCTCGTTTCCACCCTGCAATGTTATAGAGCCGAGTGGGCGGCATCTTCCGCTCACTCCGCTTCCTGTGCAGGGGGGGTGGACCTGATCATCTCCGCTGCTGCCAACGGTTCGGTAAGAGAGATGGCAGAGATGATGGGAAAGTGGCGGTGGGCTCCTCTCCCGCCACAGATAAAAGTGATCTCGCAGCGGATCCGCCACTAAGACGACTTGTATCTGAGAGAGAATTGCCGGCTCTAAAAAACAGTATCTGAATTGTGCATGTAGCTGAAGGCACCATTCTGATATCACCACTCAAACTCAAGGACGTCATATGACATCCTTGGTATTGAAGTGGTTAAGGTTGTTGAGAGCTTGGGTTTCGAAGCGGCTGGGTCTAGCCCACCAACTAATAATGAGGTTCCTGTATATGTTTAGCTATTGCCTGATTGGCTAGAATTTATTTTTTTTGTTAATATTGTTTATTTTACTGTACAAGGTGCACCTTAAAAACATTAACATCCCCTAACATTAACATGACATTTTTCATTTATACAGTGCCTTGAAAAAGTATTCATACCCCTTGCAATTTTCCACATTTTGTCATGTTACAACCAAAAAACTTGAATGTATTTTATTGGGATTTTATAAGATAGCTCAACACAAAGTGGCACATAATTGTGAAGAGGAAGAAAAATGTGAATGTTTTTTTTTTTTTAGAACTAAATATCTAAAAAGTGTGTTGTGCATTTGTATTCATCCCCCCTTTACTCTGATACCGCTAACTAAAATCTAGTGAAAACAATTGCCTTAAGAAGTCACCTAATTAGTAAAAAGAGTCCATATGTGTCTAATTTAATCTCAGTATAAATACAGCTGTTCTGTGAAGCCCTCAGAGGTTTGTTAGAGAACCATAGTGAACAAACAGCATCATGAATGCCAAGGGACACACCAGACAGGTCAGGGATTAGGTTGTGGAGAAGTTTAAACCAGAGTTAGGTTATAAAAAAAATCCCAGGCTTTGAACATCTCACAGAGCACTATTCCATCCATCATCCGAAAATATAAAGAGTATGGCACAACTGCAAACCTACCAAGACATGTCCTTAAAACTGACAGGCTGGGCAAGGAGAGCATTAATAAGAGAAGCAGCCAAGAGGCCCATGGTAACTCTGGAGGAGCTGCAGAGATCCCCAGCTCAGGTGGGAGAATCTGTCCATAGGACAACTATTAGCCATACACTCCACAAATCTGGTGGGCACAGCAAACATGTGGTGGAGGAAAGTGCTCTGGTCAGATGAGATCAAAATTGAACTTTTTGGTCTAAAAGCAAAACATTATGTGTGGTGGAAAACTAACAATGAACATCACTCTAAACAAACCATCCCCACCGTGAAACATAGTGGTGGCTGCATCATGTTGTGGGAATGCTTTTCTTCAGCAGGGACAGTGAAGCTGGTCAGAGTTGATGGCAAGATGGATGGAGCCAAATACAGGACAATCTTAGAAGAAAACCTGTTAGAGTCTGCAAAAGACTTGAGACTGGGGCAGAGGTTCACCTTTCAGCGGGACAATGACTCTAAACATACAGCCAGAGCTTCCATGGAATGGTTTAGATCAGGGATATGCAATTAGTGGACCTCCAGATGTTGCAGAACTACAAGTCCCATGATGCATAGCAAGACTCTGACAGCCACAAGCATGACACCCAGAGACAGAGGCAGGATGGGACTTGTAGTTTTGCAACTTCTGGAGGTCCGCTAATTGCTTATCCCTGGTTTAGATCAAAGCATAGTCATGTGTTACAATGGCTCAGTCAAAGTCCAGACCTAAATCCAATTGAGAATCTGTGGCAAGACTATAAAATTGCTGTTCACGGACACTCTCCATCCAATCTGACATAGCCTGAACTATTTTGCAAAGAATGGCCAAAAATTTCGCTCTCTAGATGTGCAAAGCTGGTAGAGACACACCCAAAAAGACTTGCATCTATAATTGCAGTGAAACGTGGTTCTACAAAGTATTTACATTTTTGATTGTAACATGAACAAAATGTGGAAAATTGCAAGGGGTATGAATACTTTTTCAAGGTACTGTATATTTAATATTCACAGTTTGCAATCTGTCATTCTTTTTTACATATTTACTTAACCTGCACCTTTTAGTACATTATCCACTGAATCTTTTTTGACTCGCTGCACCTAAATATGCTGTATGCCTTTACATATGTACTTCATCCACTTCCTATGAAAGGAAAACATAATAGCAATCACCGTGATTTTATTTTAATTTTATCTGTTCTGTCGACTGACAAATGATATAATATAAAGCTATTCCCATCACAAATTGGAAAATACAGCAAAAGTCAGATGCTGCTACTGTCTTATAGAGTTGAAAAGCCAATCTCACACTAATATTACTTAATAAACCTACATATTTAGCAGCTGTAGACATAAATTGGCTACATGTACCTTTGATCGTGCTATTATGTTTTTTTCTTAACTTTTAGACAAGTAATAGCTATGGAACAGCCTACACAGTTCAGTTATTATAGGTTATGATGACCGCTGTATTTTCTGTACACTATAATTTAATCTGGTTGGGTTCAGAAGACATTTAAAAATTTCTAACTGAGTTTTGCTCCCTAGTGTTCAATGTGCCCAAATTGGACACTGTAAATCCTCACAGAAGCATGAGTGGTTCTTTTATTAGTAAATAGGGGCCTGCCAATGTAATGCTTTTGTTCTTCATATTATTCAGAAATTATATATATATATACAGTATATATATACACTGTATATATACAGAGGGGCCCCAAAAATGTATACACACTTCAACATGAAAAATAATGTATATGCATAAAAATGTTATTATTAGCTTTATATCAACATTAAAGGGTAGCTGTAAGTCATGTTTGAATTATGCAATCACATTAAGTGCTCAAATTGGTCACCATTAGCATCTAGACACTTTTGATTTTGATGAAGCACTGCATGAAAAACATTGACAAGAGTGTCCACAGGAATTGCTCTGCATAATGTTTCAATTATTTCCCGTAGTGCAGTCAGTGTAGGTAGTTTTCTACAGTACACCACAACCTTTAGTGTTCCCCACAGATAGAAATTGTGGGGTGTTAAGTCCAGGGATCATGGAGGGAAATCAACAACACCTCTATGTCTTATCCAATGTCCTGGCAGAATCTAGACTTCTAGAATCTAGGCTCTCACATCTCGGTGATAGTGAGGTGGGGCACCACCTTGCTGGAAGTAAAATTGCTTTTTACTCTCTCCTGATGGTCACACGCTGACATCAACAATGGTGTGACTACCGGCATCTTTAGGGGAAATGTAATACTACAGATTGCTGCCATAATTCAATTTGTGTCTTAAAAAGGGCATAGATAACAACTGTTGAAGTGTGTATACATTTTTTGGGCCCCTCTGAATTTTTATATATTTTTATATGTATATATATATATATATACATATACACAGTATCTCACAAAAGTGAGTATACCCCTCACATTTTAGTAAATATTTCATTATATCTTTTCATGTGACACCACTGAAGAAATTACACTTTGCTACAATTTGCTTGTATAACAGTGTAAATTTGCTGTCCCCTCAAAATAACTCAACACACAGAAATGAATGTCTAAACCACTGGCAGCTAAAATGAGTACACCCCTAAGTGAAAATGTCTGAATCAGGCCCAAAGTGTCACTATTTTGTGTGGCCACCATTATTTTCCAGCACTGCCTTAACCCCCTTGGGCATAGAGTTCACCAGAGCTTTACAGGTTGCCACTGGAGTCCTCTTCCACTCCTTCATGACAACATCATGCAGTCGGAGGATGTTAGAGACCTTGCACTCCTCCACCTTCCATTTGAGGATGCCCCACAGATGCTCAATAGGGTTTAGGTCTGGAGACATGCTTGGCCAGTCCATCATCTTTACCCTCAGCATCTTTAGCAAGGAAGTGGTCGTCTTGGAGGTGTATTTGGGGTCATTATCATGTTGGAATACTGCCCTGCGGCCCAGTCTCCAAAGGGAGGTATCATGCTCTGCTTCAGTATGTCACAGTACATGTTGGCATTCATGGTTCCCTCAATGAACTGTAGCTCCCCAGTGCCGACAACACTCATGCAGCCCCAGACCATGACACTCCCACCACCATGCTTGACTGCAGGCAAGACACACTTGTCTTTGTACTCCTCACCTGGTTGTCGCCACACACGCTTGACACCATCTGAACCAAATAAGTTTATATTTGTCTCATCAGATCACAAGACATGGTTCCAGTAACCCATGCCCTTACTCTGCTTGTCTTCAGCAATCTGTTTGCCGGCTTTCTTGTGCATCATCTTTAGAAGAGGCTTCCTTCTGGGATGTCAGCCATACAGACCAATGTGATGCAGTGTGTGGCGTATGGTCTGAGCACTGACAGTCTGACCCCCCACCACATCAACCTCTGCAGCAATGCTGGCAGCATTCATATGTCTATTTACCAAAGACAACCTCTGAATATGACGCTGAACACATGCACTCAACTTCTTTGGTCAACCATGGCGAGGCCTGTTCTGAGATGAACCTGTCCTGTTAAACCACTGTATGGTCTTGGCCACTGTGCTGCAGCTTCTTTTCCAGGTCTTGGCAATCTTCTTATAGCCTAGGCCATCTTTATGTAGAGCAACAATTTTTTTTTCAGATCCACAGAGAGTTTTTTTCTATGAGGTGCCATGTTGAACTTCCAGTGACCAGTATGAGAGAGTGAGAGCAATTACACCTAATTTAACACACCTGCTCCCCATTCACACCAGGGACCTTGTAACACCAACGAGTCACATGGCACCAGGGAGGGAAAATGGCTAATTGGGCCCAATTTGGATTTTATCACTTAGGGATGTACTCACTTTTGTTATTTTGAGGGGACAGCAAATTTACACTGTTTTGCAAGCTGTACACTCACTACTTTACATTGTAGCAAAGTGTCATTTCTTTAGTGTTGCCACATGAAAAGATATAATAAAATATTTACAAAAATGTGAGGGGTGTACTCACTTCTGTGAGATACTGTATATTGTAACGTTATGCGAGGCACGATAATGGACGGGCGATATTTGTCGCCTTGCATGCATTCACTTGGAGTGGACTAGTGAGTGGAGTGGACCAGCAGAGCTGGTTCCAGCCCAGAGTTTCTGGTCCACCCAAATCCCTCTTCAGCTGCATTAAATTACCAGGAAGAAATCTCAGTTGGTCTCTGGCCTGGGACTCAGTAGAACTACACTGAGAGAGCTACACCTGGAGATTTGGTTGCTCTAAGGACTGCAAGAGAAAGGGTTTGTGTTTGTTTTGTTTGGAGGTGTCAGGGACAAGCCTGACATTGTATAGAGAAGTATCCTGCTCTGTAGTAGTTTAGCGCCAGACGGCAAGGTTTCGTTTTGCTATTTTGTTTGTTTTATGACTTGCAACCTTTTACCAAATAAAACTGCCAACCCGCCCGATTTTAAGAAATTTTGCCTTCAAGCTGCCTTCATCCCAGCAAAGGTGATCCACATAAGTTAATCACCCACACATGGTGAAGTTCAGCGAGCAACTTTCCAAAATGGAGGAACTGTTTAAGGCCCTGCTGCAAGCCAATGCAGTTCAGTGGGAAACCAACCGCCAGGTCGCAGAAGCCGCTGCAGCACAACAGGCAGCTCAGCAGGAGGCAACTCGGCAGTCCATTGCAGCTTAGCAGGAAACCAACCGCCAGGTCGCAGAGGCCGCTGCAGTTCAGCAGGAGGAGAGTCACCAGGCTATCACAGCACAACAGACAGCTCAGCAGGAAACCAACCTCCGGGTCACACAGGCCGCTGCAGCTCAGCAGGAGGAGAGTCGCCAGGATATTGCAGCACAACAGGAGATGTACCAACAGTTTGCAGAAGCCCTGCTGGAGTTAAAGAAGGGGCCCACACCTTCCATGGTAGTGGGAACAAAATTGGTATGTGCCTCTTACCACCTACAGAAGATGACACCTGCGGATGACGTGGAGGCATACCCCACGATTTTTGCACAGGTCGCATACATTGTATCACGTCAGGGTCGCATGCAGAGACAGATGTGTGTGATTTCTGTTGATGGGAAACCAGTCACTGAACTGTTTGATTCGGGTAGAATTGTGACTTTAGTCAACAGCAAGTGTGTGAACCTTGCAAAATTACACCCTAGCACAATGGGGGTCATTTGCATCCATGGGGACACTCGGGACTACCAGATTTTGGTGGTTGAGATTGGCACCCCTTGGGGCAGCGTGACACATTCAGTAGGGGTGGTACCTTCCTTGCTTCATCAGGTCTTGGTGGGGAGGGATTTCCCCATATTTGGAGGTTATGGGAAGGCACAGAGAGTCTGGAGGATAGAGCTCCCCCTGCTGGGGAAGCACGGAACTCTCACCAGAACCTTTTTGCCAAATGAAAGAGGAGACGATTGGCAGGACCGAGGAAGGAGGAGAGCCTCTTCCTTTTCCTCTAATGGCTGGGGAGCTGGAGGAGCTGTAAGACAGCTCTCAACTGGAGGTTAATGAGCCAGAGAACATCTCTGACAGTCCCATAATGAGAGTGGACAAAATGTGACCCCTGACTTAGAGGTCATGAGGGAGGATTTTAGTACAGAGCAGTTACGAGATGTCTCCCTCATTAGAGCCAGAGAGAACGTTAGGATGATGGATGGGGAACCTGTGGATCCTTATTGGGGGTGTCTTTCCCCTGCATGGCTCTTAAAATAAAACTGCTGTATCAGGTGGTAAAACATGGTGAGGATGAGGTAGAACAGCTGGTGGTTCCCAAACCCTTCCGCAGGTTGGTGGTAGACTTGGCCCATGACCATATAGTGGGGGGGCATCTGGGTATGGAGAAGACCAGGGAGAGGGTAACCCAAAGATTACTGTGAGAGAGTACTGTGAGTCATGCCCCGAGTGTCAAATGTCTGCACCATCACCCCATTTCCTCAGTCCGCTTGCTCCCCTACCCATAATTGAAGCGCCTTTTAAGAGAATTGCCATGGATCTGGTGGGGCCAGTAGTAAAGTCTGCCCGGGGCCACCATCACATTCTGGCAATACTGGACTACGCAACACGCTATCCTGAAGCCGTACCCTTGTGGAATACCTCCACTAAGATTTTCGCCAAGGAATTGGTCCAGGAGTTTATTCGCATAGGGATACCAAAACAGATCCTTACGGACCGGGGCACCACGTTCATGTTCAGGGTTACTAAGAAACTATGCAAGTTGTACAAAATCTCCTATCTCCATACCTCTGTCTACCACCCCCCAAATGGATGAACTTGCGGAGAGATATAATAAAACCCTCAAAAGTATGTTGAAAAATGTAGTTGACAAAGATGGGAGAAATTGGGATTTTTTGCTATCATATCTCATGTTTGCTATACAAGAGGTTCCGCAGGCATCTATGGGTTATTCCCCATTTGAACTCTTGTAGACGTCCTAGGGGACTGCTAAATGACACAAAAGAAGCGTGGGAAGGGGAAGCAACCCCATATAGAAGTGTCATTGTGCATGTCTCCTTGATGCAGGATCACATTTCAGCTGTCTTGCCCTTTTTATGTGAACATAAGAATAGTGCCCAGTAAGCCCAGAGGAGGGTTTATAATCGGGGTGCCAAGACCTGAACTTTCAACCCCGGGGATAAAGTGCTGGTGCTAGTCCCCACTGTGGAAAGTAAATTCCTGGCCAAGTGTCAGGGTCCCTTTGAGGTTAGGGAAAGAGTGGGGGAGGTAAACTACAAAGTTTACCAGCCAGGGAAGAGAAAACCGGAGCAAATTTACCATGTTAATCTCCTAAAACCATGGAAGGACAGAGAGAGTTTTCTGACCATCTCCCCTCCTCAAATGGACAGGGTACCAAGGACCCCTGACGTCCCCATAACCGAGTCCTTGTCCGTAACGAAACAAAATGACATTAAGGAATTTGTGAGGAAAAATAGAGACTTTTTCTCCCCTTTACCAGGACTGACCAGGACTGACCTCAGTGATCCAGCATGACATAATCCCATAAATGTGAAGCTCTATAGAATCTCTGAGGCTAGACTAGAGGCCGTGGTAAAGGAAATCAAAACCATGTTAAAATTGGATGTGATAGAGGAGTCCCACAGTGACTGGTCAAGCCCCATAGTGCTGGTCCCTGAAGCCTGATGGCACTATAAGGTTTTGTAATGACTTTAGAAAGTTAAATTACTTGTCCAAGTTTGATGCATACCCAATGCCTTGCATTGACGAACTTAATAGACCGATTGGGAGGTGCCCGGTACATAACAACCTTAGACCTAACTAAGGGCTATTGTCAGATACCCCTAACAGAGACAGCAAAAGAGAAGATGCCCTTTTCAACCCCTGAAGGGTCATTCTAATACAAGCGGATGCCATTTGGGTTACACGGTGCCCCTGCATCATTCCAAAGAATGATGGATAAAACCCTATGACCACACTGCTCCTACACAGCCGCCTACTTGGATGATGCGGTCATCCACAGCCCAGATTTGCAATCACATCTACCCCGAGTGCAAGCAGTGATAGATTCCCTAAGGAAAGCGTGTCTCACAGCCAACCCAAAAAAGTGTGCCATCGGTTTAGAAGAGGCCAAATACCTTGGTCATATTATCAGTCGGAGACTCGTTAAACCACAAACGAACAAACTGGAGGCAATCCAGAAATGGCCCCGACCACCATTGCCATTCCACTGACGGACCTGACAAAGGGTAGGGGGTCAGTCATGGTGAAGTGGAACCCCAGAGTTATTTATATATATATATATATATATATATATATATATATTTCTTTGTCCCCCCTAAAGATGTACCTAGGATTCTGAATAGAAATAAGAATAATTTGGACAAAATAAAATAAGAATGCCACTTTAGTGTCAAATAAAAACTTTCTCTGTTGGCTAGCATAAAAGTAGTCCTTCCTTATACTGTTTATTTATTCTAAGGAGAGTAGAATCAGCCATACATAGACACGCCACTCACTATAGGGTATTGTTCAATATCAGTCTGAAAGCTCTCAGTTAAGGGTTGGAGTTTTTATTTTTTATTTTTATATTGTATTATTTTGTGCTAAAATGTGAGAAAACAGAAAATGGTCAGTATTTTGAAGATCTTACAACAAGCATGTGGATGGGCATGTTGAGTAAAAAGGGTGTCTTATGAGAATTTGTATTTTAAGTCCCAAATTATCAGATATCTGTGTGCATGACCAGTTTGATAACAATTTAAAATTTGTTAATTGCTTAAGGACCGCCCCATGTACATTTACTGCGGCAGGGCTGGCATTAAGTGCAAAATCACGTACCTATACATGCTTTTTTTCAAGGGCTCTGGGGAGCGTGCATGATTGGACACAGTGGGAGCCAATCAGTGGGACCTGATGTCCACTGGAAACCCAGCAATCATTCAGAGAGAGGCAGAACGGTGGTCTGCCTATGTAAACAAGACAGATCGCCATTCTGCTAGTAAGGAAGATGGAGATATTGTGTTTCTCCTACAGTGCAATCATCCCCCACACAGTTAGAAAGCACTCCCAGAGATCACAGTTAACCCTTTGATTGTCCCTGATGTTAACCCCTTCCCTGCCAGTGTCATTTGCACAGTGACAGTGCTTTGTTTTTAGCACTGATCACTGTAATAATGTCACTGCTCCCCAAAAAGTGTCACTTAGTGTCAGATTTGTCCCCTGCAATGTCACAGTCCCGCTAAAAATTGATGATCGCCACCATTACTAGTAAAAATAAAAATGCCATAGAAATATCCCAAAGTTTATAGATGCAATAACTTTTGCGCAAACCAATAAATATACGCTTATTGGGATTTTTTACCAAAAATGTGTAGCAGAATACCTATTGGCCTAAACTGATGCAGAAATTAGATTTTTTCCATTTTTTTATTGGATATGTTTTATAGTAGAAAGTAAAAAATATTGTTTTTTTTTCAAAATTTTCAGGTTTTTTTGCTTATAGCGCAAAAAATAAAAACCACAGAGGTGATCAAATACCACCAAAAGAAAGCTCTTTTTATGGGAAAAAATGACATCAAATTTAATTGGGTACAGCATCGCATAACTGCATAATTGACAATTAAAGTAATGCACTGCCGTATTGCAAAAAATGGCCTGGTCATGAAGGGAGTTAAATCTTCCAGAGCTGAAGTGGTTAACGTTCTTATTTATCTAACCGGGAGAGTGTAGAGTGGATTTCACAGTGATAATTTTTAAATTATGAAAAATATGAACAGTTTTCTTTTGTTATTTTATCATGTCATCATTTGGTGGAGTGTTTTGCATGACACTAGCTGTAGTCAGAAGATATGGTACTTCTCTTGTAAGAAAACTCTTTCTTCAGTATAGTAATAGTGTACCATTCCATGTACCATACCTTTGCTAATATGCTATTCTAACCTCTCTGGTGTAGGCATTGATCAGTGCTCACTCCTCCCCCTTTGTCACATGAACTGCTCTTCTACACCATGAGCTAATAAATAATTAATAACTTTGTAGCATAAGGCAGGTGGCAGAGAATGTATCAAAACACTGATTTGTATCATAATTTTTTTTAGGGTACTCATTGATGTTTAATCAAATGGAAAAATTTACCTTTAAACAATAAATGTGTTTTGTTTAAATGTTTTGTACAACTGTGCTTACTTTTGCTTGTTTTGTCATACTGACAGTAAGATGTGTCCATTGTGCTGATTACTTTACTGTTAGTAATAGTTTTCCTCCACCCTGTCCTCCACCCCTGCTTCTGTAATCTTCCAGTTTGGCAAGGGTTAATACAACTAGCGGACTGTCAAAGGCTGTCATCAAGAGAGTCTGACTATGCATGCCCTTTCGACTCAACTCCACCATTCATATAGGTCTTACTACAGCTTCTATGAATAGAACAGGGTCTACGAATGAAGGGGCAGAACTATCAATCATCTGTCCATTCTCCATTCTTAGATCCTGTTCCTTTCATAGAAGATGTAGCATGGCTGCAGGATGGAGAATTACTACTAACATCAGAAAGATCAGCACAAGGGACACATCTTACTGACTGTAAGTTACAGTATGTCCCTTGTGCTTTAAGAGAACTTTGAGAGGGGATTTGAGAGGGGGGGGTATAAGGAGATTTTTAGGGAGCAAATAACTTAAGTCCAACCCTCAGTGAATACCAGTATGCAAACTGAGGAATCATTTAACATTTATTTTCTAAAGCTTTTGTTGTTTTTAGTGAATCCGCCTAATGCTATATACTGTATATAAAGAAATGGAGGTAGCCATATATCTCAGCTCAGGATATTTTTCTTATTCATGGAGAGTTCACTGGTAATGACTAGTAATTCTAAAGCCTATGTGTATTTCCACAAATCCAAGCCATATTCTTCATTTTGACAACTTTATATATGTGAAGATTGTCAAGAGAGCTAGAAATGTTACCTACATTGACATAAGGCAATGACATAATTCAAGGACTCATTTAACTAAGGAATATGGGTGACAGATACAACAGAAGATGATGAATAATACTGTACCTATATCACTTATTTTGAATGGAGACACAGAACCTGTGTGAATTTGATGTCCCTTGTTACTTGTTTCAGTTTAATTGGCAGATTGTGGATGTTTGTTTCCTGAATTTATAACACCTGCATATGTGACTGCCTTCTCTTCGGCTTTCACATCATCTTAATCTCTTAAAAAAATTGTAAACATTGTTCATAGAAAGAATTCCCTAAACTATGCAATCAGTATTTTTTTTTATCATTATGAAATTAAAATGTATAACTCAGTAAGCATCAAGTGATGCATGTACTGCCATTTCTACAAAAAAAAAAGCACAAAGCGTATTTTAGAGAGAAACTCCCATGCAGTGTACTGCCGCAGTGTATCAAGAGAATCAACTCACATAGGCAGAAAACTGAGCTTAATATCAATAAAAGCATCATACATCGTCTTGTATATTGGTTCCAATATTGTCAGCAGCGCTTTGCTGAATCGCTGTAGACTTATTTGTCTTTCGAGATGCACATACAAAAGTCAATGAAAATGTGATTTGCAAACACCCTTCTGGTTTTTAGGACATTTCATTTCCAACTCCAGAGAGGAATTGAAAAGCAGATTTAGCATAATGTTGGTATTCTATGAAGCACATCGGCTGCTGTAGGTTGACTTAACAAGTGAGGGAAGCAGACTGTATCTTGAGATTTCTGAGCACAAGGCTTTAAAGCTTATTTATATTCTGTTATTATTTCACAAGAAATTGGAACAAACTTTAGAACAAGTTACTGGTTATAATTAATCAAACTAATTAAAAGGGGTGTTTGACACATTATAAAAGATAGCATAGGTTATTATACAATGAACTATTTGCATTTTTTAAGTACCATGACATATTATATATATACAGTGTCTTACAAAAGTGAGTACACCCTTCACATTTTTGTAAATATTTTATTCTATCTATTCATGTGACAACACTGAAGAAATTACACTTTGCTACAATGTAAAGTATTGAGTGTACAGCTTGTACAACAGTGTACATTTGCTGTCCCCTCAAAATAACTCAGCCACTAATGTCTAAACTGCTGGCAACAAAAGTGAGTACACCCCTTAAGTAAAAATGTCCAAATTGGGCCCAAAGTGTCAATAATTTGTGTGGTCACCATTATTTTCCAGCATTGCCTTAACCTGCTTGGGCATGGAGTTCACCAGGGCTTCACAGGTTGCCACTGGAGTTCTCTTCCACTCCTCCATGACGACATCACAGAGCTGGTGGATGTTAGAGACCTTGAGCTCCCCCACCTTCAATTTAAGGATGCCCCACAAATGCTTAATAGGGTTTAGGTCTGGAGACATGCTTGGCCAGTCCATCACCATTACCCTCAGCTTATTCAGCAAGGCAGTGGTCGTCTTGGAGGTATGTTTGGGGTCCTTACCATGCTGGAATACTGCCCTGTGGCCCAGTCTCTGAAGGGAGGGGATCATGTTCTGCTTCAGTATGTCACAGTACATGTTGGCATTCATGGTTCCCTCAATGAACTGTTGCTCCCCAGTGCCGACAACACTCATGCAGCCCCAGACCATGACACTCCCGCCACCATGCTTGACTGTAGGCAAGACACACTTGTCTTTGTACTCCTCACCTGGTTGCGCCACACATGCTTGACACCATCTGAACCAAATAAGTTTATCTTGGTCTCATCGGACCACAGGACATGGTTCCAGTAATCCATGTCCTCATTCCGCTTGTCTTCAGCAAACTGCTTGCAGGCTTTCTTTTGCATCATCTTTAGAAGAGGCTTCCTTCTGGGACGACAGCCATGCAGACCAATTTGATGCAGTGTGCGGTGTATGGTCTGAACACTGACATGCTGACCCCCCACCCCTTCAACCTATGCAGCAATGCTGACAGCACTCATATGTCTATTTCCCAAAAACAATCTCTGGATATGACGCTGAACACGTGCACTCAACTTCTCTGGTCGACCATGGCGAGGCCTGTTCTGAGTGGAACCTGTCCTGTATGGTACTGCAGCTGTTTCATGGTCTTGACAATCTTCTTATAGCCTAGCCTTCTTTATGTAGAGCAACAATTCTTTTTTTTAGATCCTCAGAGAGTTCTTTGCCATGAGTTGCGATGTTCAACTTCCAGTGACCAGTATGAGAGAGTGAGAGCGATAACACCAAATTTAACACACCTGCTCCCTATTCACACCTGAGACCTTGTAACAATAATGAGTCCCATTACACTGGTGAGGGAAAAATGGCTAATTGGGTCCAATTTGGACATTTTCACTTAGGGGATTATTCACTTTTGTTGCCAGCAGTTTAGACATTAATGGTTGTGTGTTGAGTTATTTTGAGGGGACAGCAAATGTACACTGTTATACAAGCTGTACACTCACTACTTTACATTGTAGCAAAGTGTAATTTCTTCAGTGTTGTCACTTGAAAAGATATAATAAAATATTTACAAAAATGTGAGTGGTGTACTCACTTTTGTTAGATACTGTATATATATATGTATATATACCGTATATACTCGAGTATAAGCCGAGTTTTTCAGCACATTTTTTGTGCTGAAAAAGACCCCCCTCGGCCTATACTCGAGTCAGTGTCTGTGGGTGATGAGTAGATTCACATTAAACAGAGCCGTGCTGCTTCTAAGAGCCGTTCTGTGCTTTGTAAGTGTGACTAAACACATTGGAATGCAGAGAATGCTGAGAGAGGTGTCAGATTCTCAGCTTGATGTCGGGAGGTGGGCGGGACAAGCTGATGTTAGCTGTTCAGTCCCGCCCACCTCCTGATCTCCGTGAAGAGCTGCAGCTCTCTCTCTGCATTCTTTGCATTCCAATGTGTTTAATCACACTTACAAAGCACAGAACGGCTCTTAGAAGCAGCACAGCTCTGTTTAATGTGAATCTACCTTACTCATCCCTTGTGTGTTCTGGCTACAGTCTGTGTCTTGGCTAAAATACCTGTGTCCTGGCTACAGTCTGTGTCCTGGATAAAATCCCTGTGTCCTGGCTACAATACCTGTGTTCTGGCTACAGTCTGTGTCCTGGATAAAATCCCTGTGTCCTGGCTACAATAGCTGTGTCCTGTATAAAATCCCTGTGTCCTGGCTACAATACCTGTGTTCTGGCTACAGTCTCTGTGTCCTGGATAAAATCCCTGTGTCCTGGCTACAATACCTGTGTTCTGGCTGCAGTCTCTGTGTCCTGGCTACAATCCCTGAGTTCTGGCTCCCTGTCCCTGTGTTCTGGCTACAATTTCTGTGTTCTGGCTGCTGCATTTGCCACCCTAGGCTTATACTCGGGTCAATAACTTTTCCCAGTTTTTTGTGGTAAAATTAGGTGCCTCGGCTTATATTCGGGTCGGCTTATACTCGAGTATATACAGTATATGCATTTTTTATCTCTGATATGTATGTGTGTGTATATATTGTATATATATGTATACAGGTGCATCTTAAAAAATAGAATATCATTAAAAAGCTAATTTATTTCATTAATTCAATTCTAGAAGTGAAACTCATATATTATATAGATTCATTACACACAGAGTGATATATTTCAAGCATTTCTTATTTTTAAGTTTGATCGTTAAGGCTTACAGCTAGTGAAAACCCAAAATTTAGTTCTGAGAAAAGTAGAATATTACATAAGACCAATAAAAAAAGGATTTTTAATACAGAAATGTTGGCTTACTAAAAAGTATGTCCATGTACAGTATAGTATGCACTCAATACTTAGTCAGGGCTCCTTTTGCATGAATTACTGCATTAATGCAGAGTGTCATGGAGGTGATCAGCCTGTGGCAATGCTGATGTGTTATGGAAGCCCAGCTTGCTTTGATAGCAGCCTTCAGCTAGTCTGCATTGTTGGGTCTGGTGTCTCTCATCTTCCTCTTGACAATACCCTGCAGATTCTCTATGGGGTTCAGGTCAGGCGAGTTTGCTGGCCAATCAAGCACAATGATATCATGTTCATTAATCAGGTATTGCTACTTTTGGCAGTCTGGGCAGGTGCCAGGCCCTGCTGGAAAATGAAATCAGCATCCCCATAAAGCTGGTCAGCAGAGGGAAGCATGAAGTGCTCTAGAATTTCCTGGTAGAGGGCTGTGCTGACTTTGGACTTGGTAAAACACAGTGGACCAACACCGGCAGATGACATGGCTTCCCAAATCATCACCGACGGTGGAAACTTCACACTGGACCTCATGCAACTTGGATTTTGTGCCTCTCCACTCTTCCTCCAGACTTTGGGACCTTGATTTCCAAATGAAATACAAAATTTACTTCCATCCAAGTGGAATTTGGACCACCAGGTAAGATGCTTCTGACATTGTCTCCAGTTCAGGATTGGCTTGACACAGGGAGTGCGACAGTTGTAGCCCATGTCCTGGATACATCTATGTGTGGTGGCTCTTGAAGCACTGACACCAGCCGTAGTTCACTCCTTGTGAATCTCCTCCAAATTCTTCAATGGCCTTTGCTTCACAATCCTCGGAAGGCTGTGTTTATCCCTGATGCTTGTGCACCTTTTTCTACCATACCTTTTCCTTCTAATTAACTTTCCATTATTATGCTTGAATACAGCACTCTACGAACAGGCAGCTTCTTTAGCAATAACCTTTTGGACCTTTTGTGACTTACCCTCCTTGTGGATTGTGTCAATGACTGTCTTCTGGACAATTGTCAAGTCAGCAGTCTTCCCCATGATTGTGTAACCTACTGAACCAGACTGAGTGACCATTTATAGGCTCAGGAAACCTTTACAGGTGTTTTGAGTTAATTAGCTGATTAGAGTGTGACACCATGAATCTACAATTTTGAACTTTTTCACAATATTCTACTTTTCTGAAATACTGAATTTTGGGGTCTCACTATATTAAAAGAAAGAAATGCTTGAAATATATTACTCTGTGTGTAATAAATCTATATAATACACGTGATTCTTTTTTTGAATTGAATCACTGAAATAAGTCAACTTTTTGATGATATTCAATTTTTTTAAAATCTACCTGTATATACTGTGTGTATATATATTCTGCAGGATCAGTGCTAGATTTAAGATTTTAGGCACTGTTGCCCACTGGGATTGTACTCAGGGATCCAAATAACCCCTGTCACTTATCTTTCTCCATGACCCTGACTCAACCTGGCTTCTATCCACCATGTGATGCACACATTGATAAAATCGGTAGTAAGATTATGTTCTGTTTGGAACAACTTTATTACAATTTGTTATTATATTTTGCATAGTTTATATACCATGTGTTATCTCCATAGGCACATAATTACCTGTAGCATATGTCAGTAGTAGAATAAAATGAGAATATTTTGAACTGTAGTGATACTACAATTCACTTTTATAACACATATACACTAATATCTTTTTTCATTTAGCGCTTGTGTTATTACATGTGATAATAGTTTCCTGCTGTGTCTTCACATCACCTGCAATTTAAAACTAGTGACATTTCACAGCCAGTAATACATAACTCCAGCTGATTACATGTGTGATCCAAGCTGGCAACGACACACAAGAAAGAACTGTTATTATTATCCTACATGATTGCTACAGCAAGGCAGCTGTGCTATTCTAAAAACTATAAATGTTTTGTTCACTGAAAATGCTTATATTAAGTGGGGTGTGAACCCTAACCATGAATCTCTTTTATTTGCTTCCATTTGGTCTGTTAAATATAGACCAAGCGTTTTGTTATCTCTGTTCAATAAGTGCAAAAAAGGTCTTTTGATCCTGTTGATTTTGACCTAATAAATTCCTGTGCCTTCTGCCTCTGTTGAATGTACTGTATTCAGTAAGCAGCCCTCTCTGTGTACTACAGAACACCTCATCTCTATGTTATGGAGATGAGGAGAGGTGGAAATATGTCTTGAGCCAGCAAATTAGACAAACAAAATGAGTAGGTCTGGATCATATTTTTATAAATATTTTGTAAATCACAGTACATGTCTGTCGCGATCCAGTTAGGGCAGGGTTATTTAAAATGTACACAACAGTTTAACAGTACAGTGTTGAGGGATGTTCGAATGTTTAATCTGTATACTTCACAGCAGGAATCCTCTTAAATCTTAAGTGTGTTCTCACTGTACATCTATGTGTTTGCATCCAAAATTAGCAAAGACTAGTTTTAGAGTTTTCATGTAGTTTCTGAAACAAATCTGTGTAATTAAATTCTAGAAAGTTCTGGATCATTTAATTACTCATGACAACAAAGGGCTGGGAACCTCCAGAGACTTCCTTTAATGGGCTAAAACCAGAAAACAATTTACAAAAGTGACTCTTTATCTTTATATTTCTATTTTTATTTTTGTTTTTATTTTTATTTCTATTTTTATTTTAAATGTTATCCTCATTATTTATGGAATAATATTGCTCATGGGTTCTGTATGTTAGCTCTGTATGTTAGCTTTTAACTGTGAGGCTATAGCGCTGTGTTTCACACCTGTCTGGTGTGTATCTACTGTATCTCTCATTTAATAACTCATACCTCTCACCCCATGCAGTGTGCAATTATAAAGCGAACTGCAAGAACTTGGTTGCGAAGAGAGAAGATGTTTGACTGCAAACATGCCAGTTTTTTTTGTGATTATGTGAATAAGAGTTATTAATTATTAGCAGAGGCGGCTCTAGGCTTTGTGTGGCCTTAGGCAAAACCTAGACATAAGGCCCTACTCACGCCCATAATGGGAAAAATAATTCAAGCGATAAAAAAATTAACTTTATAAATTGCATATATTAAGAGCTTTAAAGTGCTGGTTTCAGTACCATCTATCTCGATGCAGGAGTTAGTGTCAAATTAGGCGGTTGTGAGGCCCCTGCGAGTGCAAGGCTTTAGGCGACCACCTAATTTGCCTAATTAGAGAGCCGCCTCTGATTATTAGGGTCTTTTTACATTGGTACTGGCACTGCTAGGTGTAAAACTGTATTTATGCATAGCAGAAAAACAGACCATTAGGGCCCTTTCACACGCGCTGTCCGATCGGGTCTGCCTGTCAGTTTTTCAGGCTGACCTGATTGGATCTCTATTCACCCCTATTGGGCAGCGGATGTCAGCGTTGACACCCGCTGCTATCCGATCTGATCCTGTCCGCAAAATCCAGATGGATGGTGGTCCTATTTTCCATCCGTCTGGTGGATCGGATCAGATGGGATCGGATGAAAATGGACAGGTGGTCCATTTTCATCCAATCTCCCCAAAGAGGAGAGCAGGACTCTGACAGGTCCGTTTCAGCACAGTGAGTGGAGATGGACCTGTCATCCACCTGCAGCGAGCAAGCAGAGTCCGTCAAATGGATCCACCCATGTTAAAGGGGCCTTACCCTTAACTTGGGATTCATAATTCTCTACACAGTGTTTGAAGAGTTTGATCACAAAAATCTTACCTGTGTTAATTAGGTAAGATGCAGCGACCATCCACTGCAATCAAATCCTGGTCATATCTGAAGAGCCCCATCTATGCCATGGGGTATGATCTGTGTATGTTCCATCCAACCCTGGGAGACAAAGAAATACTTTCTAATTTTTTTCTGTGAGTTGTGCCTTTGATTTTGAATGCTGTTTGCTCATTTGTGTCTTACTTTTTGTTGTTTTGTTTTTGTAACTTTTGTAACTTTCTGTGCACTGCCTGTCTGGAGAAATTAAATATAAAATGAATAAGCTGGTTTTTGGTTGCTCTAAGGAATGCATGAATCTGAAGAGGCTGTGAGTGGATGTTAGTACTAACTCTACTGCTTGGTTTAGCTAACCTGTAACTGCTATTGAGAGCAATGTCTATGTGGTCTTCAAAAACCTGTGTATCAGTCTACTTGAAGGCAGAATGAACAGACTGGAGGTGTCAGAACAAAGGTTTCTCCTAGGCCTGTAAGTGTAAGAAGCAACTTGGATATACACATATATACTGTATATGAGTGAGAGGTGACATTCTTCTGCTCACAAAGATTTTTATGAAGTCAGTACTATTTTAATACACGTGTGCAATAAAACACTAACATTTTATATGTGGTAAAGTGTAATATTTTGAAACTCAAAAGTTCTAATGTGGTCTTCTCGACTCTATCTGAAAGATCACTTAATTGCCAATGGAGGATAAGAATGAATACAAATGGGATGACTGATTAATTAAATATATTAAACTCTTATAACATAATCCATGACTGCTTAATTTCTTCAGTGGAGTTCCTTTTTAATAAATTTCTTTTCTCACCTTGGATCACTTCTTGGCAAAGTAAATTTCAGATATTTCATTACAAAAGTGCTTCCCATGTAACTCTAAAAACTGCATAGACATCTTTTTTCACTTTTTGCAACACAAATGGATTAGTGCAATCTATACTTTCTATAATGCTTTCATTTTATTTGGTGTTATACTAGTATGCATCTCTTCACTCTGGTCTACATTACCCTGGTGAAACGATCCCTGTCTTACTTAGCCTCCTAGCATTCTTAGCTTTCTCTTTACAAGAAAAGCTGGTTGGCAGTGTTAGTTTCTATTGACTATTTTTATGGGTTTTCTACATATTGTGGGTTGCCATGGGGTTGTGTGATTAGTGCATAGGCAGGTATGATTGAGTGGTATACAGTAAGTGGGAATAATTATGACATATTAGTTAATAGAAAGATTTCTCAGCAATTAGAGTAGAGAAGTGCCCGCACTTCTGATATTAAAGCATTTAATGGTCCAGAAATGTAAAGACTGAGTTAATATCTGATTATCTTGTGATTCTTAAGTTGATTTTATTACTGAAAAACCTTGTCTCTCTGCATTAACCTTTATAATCAGTGTCCCTGTCTGCTATTTTCATTGTTTTTGTGACTTTGGGATAGAACTATTATAAACCAGGCTTATCCTTCACAACATTTATGATGCTTGTGATATTGAGTGCTGCTTAGAGTATTAGAATGACATCTTTTCTGCAGAGAGAGTTGTCATCTGAAACACTGCATTGGTATTACATTGAGAAAGTCAAACCTGCTTGAGTGGAAGGCTGCTTTAATAATTCCTTGCATCACTAACTCCATAGACTTTAATGGAGTGCCATTCATTGAACTTAGAACCATTCCATTAAAATGTCATTTCTTGGTCCAGAACCCTGAAAACTCCCTCATTTGTGTCTTTCGACCATGACAGCATTATATTACCCAAGAAAATGCGAGACAGAGATTAAAGTGTAAATGAACCTTTATGTTCTTATGAGAAATCCATCTATATTTTAATTAGTATACATGTTGCTGAGCAAGCCATCATATTGGACACATTTAAAATTAGCATAAAACAGACATATTGGAAATCAGTAGAAATATTGGCAATTAAGATTTAATTGAAACTTAGCCCTCAAAACTACAATACAATTTTGAGAGCTTGTGCAATGTGTCCTTATGTCAACAATGCAAAACATTTTATGAGCTGTGATTTAATGTCCTTGTCGGAAATAAATAAAAATAATATTGCTTAGGTACCAATTCCTTTATCTGTAAGCTGTTAGATAAGCCATTGTAATCTGGAACAGTTAGAGCTGTCATGCCCCGGGCAGCCCAGCCCCCACACAGTTAGAACACAGTGAGGGAACACGCTTAACCCCTTGATCGACCCCTAGAGTTTAACCCCTTCCCTGCCAATGACATTTATACTGTAATCAGTGGCTATTTAAAGCTCTGATCGCTGTATAAATGTCATTGGTGCTAAAAAAGTGTCAAAAATGTCCGATCTGTCCACGGCAATGTTGCAGTCCAAATAAAAATCTCAGATCCCCGCCATTACTAGTAAAAAAAAAAAAAAACAACAAAAATGCCATAAATCTATTCCCATCGTTTGTAGACACGGTAACCTTTACGCAACCCAATCAATATACGTCTATTGCAATTTCTTTTTACCAAAAATATATAGAAGAATATATATAAACCTAAACTGTTGCCTAAACTGATGAATGAATTTGTTTTTTATATATTTTTTTTTTATATATGTATTATAGCAAACAGTAAAAATAAATGTTTTTTTTTTTTTAATTGTCACTCTTTGTTTATAGCACAAAAAAAAACAAAAAACAAATAAGTTCTGAAATTAAGTTATGTGTAATAAAATGGAATGACCCATGGAAAAAGTATTGAACACATGAAGAAAGAGAGGACACATGAAGAAAATCAAGACACCAGCTGAAATCTATCAGTAGTTTAGTTAGAAAGCAATCCTGCCCTTTGTCAGTGCAAATTAATATCAGCTGGCTCAATCTCAACTAATGGTCTATAAAAGGTGTCTTATTACCAATGTGTCACACAAGAAACTTCTCACGATGGGTTAAAGCAAAGAACTCTCGCAAGACCTTTGCCACCTTATTGTTGCAAAACATACTGATGGCATTGGTTACAGAAGGATTTCTAAACGTCTGAATGTTCCAGTGAGCACCGTTGGGGCCATAATCCAGAAGTGGAAAGAACATAATTTCACCATAAACCAGCCATGACCAGGTGATCCTTATGAGATTTCTGACAGAGTGAAAAGAATAATCAGAAGAGTTGTCCAAGACCTAAGGATCACCTGTGGAGAGCTTCAGAAAGACCTGGAATTAGCAGGTACAGTTGTTTCAAAGAAAACAATAAGTAATGCACTCAACTGCCATGGCCTGTATGCACGCTCACCGTGCAATACTCCATTGCCGAAGAAAAAGCATGTTGAAGCTTGTTTAAAGTTGTCTGCAAAACATTTAGAAAAGCCTGTGAAATACTGTGAGAATATAGTCTGGTCAGATGAGACCAAAATTGAGCTTTTTGGATGCCATAATACACACCATGTTTGTTGGTCAAATGGCACTTCAGATCACCCAAAAAACACCCCCATACCAAAAGTGAAGTTTGGAGGTGGGAACTGTGGGGCTGTTTTTCAGCATACGATATTGGCAAACTTCATATCATTGAAGGAAGGATGAATGGGAAAAAAATCTGCTGCCATCTACCAGGATGATGAAGATGAAACGAGGGTGGACAATTTCAGCAAGACAATGATCCTAAACACAAAGTCAAAGAAACTCTCAATTGGTTTCAAAGAAAGAAAATAAAGCTGCTAGAATGGCCCAACCACAGCCAATCACCTGACTTGAATCCAATAGAAAATCTATGGAAAGAACTAAAGATCAGAGTTCATAGAAGAGACCCATGGACCGTTCAAGATTTGAAGTCTGTGTGTTTGGAAGAATGGGCGAAAATCACACCTGAGCAATGCATTGACCAGTTTCTCCATAGAGAAGGCATCTTGAATCTGTCATCACCACAAAAGGATTTTGTACTAAATACATTTCAGTTAGCGTGTTCAATACTTTTTCCCTGTGTCATTCCATTTTATTACACATAACTTAATTTCTGAACTTATTTGTTTTGGTTTCTTTCTACTTATTTGTTTTGGTTTCTGTATTTGCGGATTGCATGGGCTGTTACCAACAGGTGGTGAAAATTTCATGTCAATAGCACCTTTAGAAATCTATTTACCTATAAAAATGGTGACATGTTCAATATTTATTTTACCCGCTGTATATACTGTACATCATCTTTTTTGAAGCCTGGGATTGTCTGGAACTATACATATGTAGCAGGCAGAGGTCTCAACTTAGCTCCAACTTCAGAGCTCTGGCATGCTCCTGACATCAGACTAAAAAATGAGGCATCGCTGCGGAAAATATAGAGGTTTACCATTGGATAATATAATGTGTACCAAAACTTAAAAGTCAGAGTCAAGGTTAAGCCCTTGCTTATTTTATGCAGCCAGATTCCAGGGCCCATGGGCTGCACAGAAAATGGATTTGGAATAATTAAATATATTTACAGGCACCTTATGGTACCTGGTTAATTTGAATGGTAAAAGTAAAATACTGTACACCAGAAGCTCATATATTCTATTGGGTTGGGGTGATACTACTGGTATATCTAAAGCAAAAGCAAAAAAAAAATTTATTTACAACTACCATTGTTAACATACTTTTTATATTGCTACCAGATACAACTTATCTCTTTTCATATTGCATTACAAGAGTCTTGGAATATTCAGTAAAACTTTTCAGATTAAAATGATGTTGATTGGGAAGATGGAATCACCCAAAGCAACCAAATAAAACTCTGTTTTCCTTATGTTTCACTGAGAGCAAGCTGATATAATTTGATTGCTATGTGGTTCAGCCCTTTGCTCATTGGAGACATATAATTAACTGTACAATGGACATTTGTTGCAACACGTAATAATTATCTAAAAACATACAGTGAAAGTCACAGCAGGTACAGACCTATATTTTTTGATTGCTACAATTTTCTGCAAAAACTACTTTTTGTCTATTGTCACCAGTAAAGCACTACAGAAATCAGTTCAGATTATCAGTTTAAAAAAAATCAGCAGTATGATGTTATAGTTAGTCCAGTGCACATTCAAAAGATCATACTAATATTAATAATGACTAAAAAAATTTCAATGCAAAATAATGGTGGTTCTAAATTAAAAAAAAATCCCCTCCATAACTGATTTACATGCAGACAGATTGGTGCAATCCAGACCCATAGTAATACCGTGATTCATCTGTTCCTATTATAATCAGGGGTAGAGATAAAAGAACTTGATGATCAAGGTCAAATCCCAATTTGTCATATCCAGTTTGCTCATCTCTGGATTCTAAGTTGTTCCAGTACAATCAGCATACATTTATATTCACAGTGAACCTCCTAATTAAACATGTAATAGTAACATTATTTTACAACACTATATAAACTGTTCAAGTGATTGCTGTACAAATAATAGTTTTGGTAAGTATATATTGCTTTAATCAGTTCTTGATTCAGCTGGGACTTTGTTCATAACTCAATCTCTTAGGCATAATGTAATGAAAAAGTTAAGCACTTATTGTTAATTTTTTATCTATATACCGTATATACGCATGTATAAGTCGACCCGTGTATAAGCCGACCCCCCTACTTTTGCCCAAAAAATATGGGAAAACTTATTGACCGGCGTATAAGCCTAGGGTGGGAAATGCAGCAGCCAGAACACAGGGACAGGGAGCCAGAACACATGGATTTTAGCCAGGACACAGGGATATTAGCCAGGACACAGGGATATTAGCCAGGACACAGGGATTTTAGCCAGGACACAGAGACTGTAGCCATAACACATAAGGGATGAGTAAGGTAGTTTCACATTAAACAGAGCTGTGCTGCTTCTAAGAGCCGTTCTGTTTTTGTAACTATGACTAATCACATTGGAATGTAGAGAATGCTGAGAGAGAGCTGCAGCTCTTCACTGAGATCAGGAGGTGGGCGGTACTGAACAGCTAACATCAGCTTGTCCCGCCCACCTGCCGACATCAAGCTGAAAATCTGACACCTCTCTCAGCATTCTCTACATTCCAATGTGATTAGTCACAGTTACAAGCACAGAACGGCTCTTAGAAGCAGCACAGCTCTGTTTAATGTGAAACTACTGATCACCCACAGACACTGACTCAGGTATAAGCCGAGGAGGGTCTTTTTCAGCACAAAAAATGTGCTGAAAAACTCAGCTTATAACCGAGTATATACGATATCTTTTATTTTATTGATCAGTGGTTACTGATCCACTGATGTTCTGCTTTATCTTAAAGTGGTTGTAAACCCTTACATATGGCAACTGAAGTGACTAGCTTCAAGTAATACAAAGAGATAAAATAAATTCTACTATGTAAGTTGTACCTCTCTCCTCTACAGCCTCCTACAGCACAAAAATTGCACAGTATTTCTGAGCTTCAGAAGGTAGCGATCTGATGTCACATACAGCACAACTTAGAGCAGGGAGTTGAGTGTGAAAATGGTAAAACCCAGTATGTATCACATATATCGGCTCCTTATTACAATAAAGATAGGCTGTTTTGAAGCTCAATGCATTTCTTAGATTTCAGATTTCCCCATAGGTCCTCACTCGGCCTCTTGTGCCCTAGGATCCTTTGCATGTGCATGTGAAGCATTTTTAACTGTCAGAAGGACTTATTCAGAAGGCAGAGGCATGAGAGAAGGGACAGAAATCACACTAGGTGCATTGAATCAAGGCAATCATGCACTATAGAAGGGTTTGCTATGTTACTTTTTCGTTTCAGAGATTTACAACCACTTTAAAGCCAAACCAATCTGCTTCTAAAGAGCTTCTATTGATAGTAATCAACTGTCAGTTCATGAGAGATTAAAGCAGTAGTAACGTTTAGGAAAAAAAAATGTTTTTTTCCTCCTGCAAAGACATGTCATAATTAGCTGGTATGTATCACATACTAGCACATTATGAAAGACCTACCTTGAAACAAAGCCCTCCAGTGGTGTGCTGTCACCATTGACAGGGCTTGGTCTTCTTTCCAAGTTTGCAGGCTCCGACCAATTGAATGGCCGACCCATGATGATGTCACTCCCGTGCAGGCATGCGGTAGTCCTGTCCGCGGTACAGGGCTCTGAAGGAATTCCATGAGTACGCCATTCCTTCAAAGTGCTTGCACCGGTGACATCACTGGCTGCCAAACAAGCAAATATCTCCTAAATGGTGCACATTTAGGAGATACTCATTTTACCTAAAAGTAAGCTTTATTATACGCTTACCTATAGGTAAAAATCAGAAAGCGGAGTTTACTACTGTGTTAAAGAATCAGCTGAATATGGGTATGAGAAATGTTCAGAGATCACCAGCATAGACCAAATACACAATTTTGAAGGCAGTACAATCTTAAAAAATTAATCAGATTATGGTGCCAAAAAACATGAATAATGCTATAAATCTGCTTTTTGTAGTTTTAGGGTTAGCAGCCCGGCTTGTTTTTTTTTTATTGTTGTGTCCTTGCTAGGGAGAGTCACCCTTTCTACTAATTGTACTATGTAATAACCATTGTCACTGCAAATGAAAGTGATAGAAAACCTAAAATTTGGAGCTGCCACTGGGTCAAAAAAAATGCTTAGAATTTCAATGGATAAAAAATTTGCATTGCCACTTGTCAAACTTGAGGATCTTCCCTACATTAGAAATTGTCTCTACTTTCTGTTGGGTCTAAAAGGCAAGAAGTAAAGGAAATCTATTTAATGGGACAGCTTCTGTTATATTCAAAAGCAATATATATATATATATATATGATAAAACTATTAGGTGGTACAGTAGATATATTTTATAAGCAAAAAAGTGAACAGATATTAGATGTCCAGACTATGACAGTATGTTAGTTATCTGGGGGCAGTTGTCTCTTAGACTAGAAGTTCCATCATATTTGATTGATTTTTCTTCTAATGATGGTCCCTTGAGGAAGCAATATGCTGAAGTCCATAGACCGTTTTAAAACCATCTTATAGTGTCAAGACATATATTCTAGAATATGCTAATCCAAAGTGAACTTTAACAATATGCAAAGTTTAGTGAGAATGCTAATGACAGAACAGTTCTATGTAGTATATAAATGCATCAAATGTAAACCCTAATTTGTTCCAGGTTTATTGTTTACCGGTGTCCACTTTGGCATTGAAAGTGTCAACACAATTTATTCTAGCTCCAATCTTTTCTTGAAGCCTATTACACATCAAAACCCAGCAGGAAACTTCTGTGTACTCTTAACATCCAACCTATCTCCTCCTTTCTTCCTTCTTATCGACAAAGGATTTTAAATGTCCTGATTAGCAGCGCATATTTTAATTTGGCTTCCGTATTCAAAGAGTCTCTGCAGATCGGAGATTAAGACATTTTGAGATGAAACAGGGGAAGGCTTCGCTCCAGAATGACTCATCTGGAAATTAATTCCACACAAGTTGACAGGCTGTAATTGGTGCTTGGAGTTTGTATCTTCTCATAGGCCCATTAGTAGGATGTTGACAGGAACTTTAAATTGAACTCATTAGTGCTTATCATAGTGACTCCCATATATTAATGAGTATTCAGCATTAATCTTTGCCTTTGTTTATGCATACATAATACACATTAGAGCTTGTTTTACTTCCCTTACTAGAACCTAGAAATGTCCCACCTTGTGAAATATACAAGGTTTGAAAATTTAGAATTTTTTGTGCCTCAAACAATCACAACTAAAATAGTATTTAAAAGTTCTCATCTCTTGGGGGGCTTGTATTTTAACTGCTTAATGTCCAGATAAAGATATTATTTTTTAGGTATTTGATAACATTTTTCTACACAAAAGTATTTGTAATTTCTTAAATGTGCTTCTCTTCTTTGCTCCCTTTTGTTCTGATAGATATAACAAAAGCCTGGTGGTCAAGCTGGAAATCTAGTGCTACCCTAAACATTTTGCAGGGTTATCCCAAGTATTGTGCTCTGTAAGACCCCTTTCACACTCGGGCGGCGGGTCCATTAGCGGTAAAGCGCCACTAGTTTTAACGGTTAAAAAGTTCAAGTTAAGAAGGGGTTAAAAATGCCCTTGTTGCAGCACTTCCAAAGTGCCTTTCAAGCGCATTGAAATCACTTGCCATTCCTTCCAATGGGAAGGGGCGGTATAGGAGCGCTGTATAGAGCGCTCCCACACCGCCCCAGAGATGCTGCTTGCAGGACTACAGGAGGCAGTTTTCAGGAGCTTTACAGGCACTATTTTTAGCACTAAAACACCTGAAAAATGGCTCAGTGTGAAAGGGGTCTAAGTGTGTTATAACTACAGAACACCTCCATCCTATAATGATGTGAACAGAGGCAAGTGTTCTGCAATCCTAACCTACAGTGGGGTTGATTTACTAATACACCAATTTTCACCTAGGAAAGTGAATTTTTATTTTGGAAATAGTGACTAAAGTGAATTGGAGGAAAGAATATTAACTGAAAAAATATTTTAATACATCTGAGATGTAATGTTAAACCATTCTAAGCAGAGTCATTACTAGAAACACATAGATCATAGATGAGAGTATTAAAGTACCTCACAAGATGAAAAGGAATCCTACACTACTTTCAGCAAAATATACTCACCACTAAAGTAAGCAGTTGGTGTAGTTTTATCATGTCAAGCAAGAAACATGCTAAACAGGACCTGGCTATGCAGGAATATAGCCACTAGCTGCTTTAGCAGTTTGTAGGTGGAAAATGCTAGCTTGTTACAAAGATGTATTGTAAAGCACATAATAAACCCTGGTCCATGTACAGATTAGGTCATGCCCAACCACATAAGCTAAAGTACACTACAGGTCTTTTCCCTTTGCATATTAATGTTATAATAATATTAGCTGGTGGAACGTTTGACTCATAGGTGTGCGCAGCCTATTGCATTAGGGTGTGCACCACAAAGTGCATACAAACATGAGTGTGTGTGTGTATATATGTCAGAAGGGCAGAGATCGATGTCAGTAGGGCAGAGATAGGTGTCAGTAGTTTATTTTTATTTTATTTGTTTTTTACAATTTTGTTTTTTTACTATTTTTTACAATATAATATTTTATTATTTTTTTACAATTTATTTTAGGAGCCCTGCTGGGGCAAACCCCCAATGTCTCACTTTTGAGACAGAGAAAGGGACTGAGGATAGAAATTCTCCCATCCCTTTCTCTGCAGGCAGGCAGCAGGGAGAATCTGCACAGTACAGGGTGATTAGGGTGTGCCCGGGCACACCTGCCACCCTATGTGCGCGCGCCTATGGTTTGACTGACAGTTAAGCCTTTCATGCCTTATGCTCCCTCAGCCTACCCATGTCACGGTGCTTTTGCATTAATAAAACAGTGTGGTGAGCACAGAACTTTAACCACTTCAATACCGGGCACTTAGAACACTTCCTGCCCAGACCAATTTTCAGCTTTCAGTGCTGTTGCGCTTTGAATGAGAATTGTGCGGTCACGCGACGCTGCACCCAAACAAAGTTTTTTATCATTTTGTTCCCACAAATAGAGCTTTCTTTTGGTGGTATTTGATCACCCCTGCGGCTTTTATTTTTTGCGCTATAAAAAAAAAGACCGAAAATTTTGAAAAAAAACAAAACATTTTCTTTGTTTCTGTCACAAAAGTTTGTATAAAGTACATTTTCTCCTTCACTGACGGGCACTGATGTGGCTACACTGATGGGCACTGATGAGGCTACACTGACGGGCACTGATGAGGCAGTACAGATTGTCACTGATGAGGTGGCACTGATAAGGTTGCACTGATGATGGGGCACATATGCAGCCCTGATGGGCAGCACTGACAAGCAACACTGATGGGCACTGATACGTGGCACTGATATGCGGCACTGGTGGACACTCATAGGTGGCACTGATAAGTGGCACTGGGCACTGATGGGCACTGATAGGTGGCACTTTTAGGTGGCACAGGTGGGCACTTTTAGGTGGCACAGGTGGAAACTTTTAGGTGGCACAGATAGGTGGCACATGTGGGCACTGATAGGTGGCACAGGTGGGCACTTATAGGTGGCAGTGATGGGCACTGGTGGAACAAGCACTGTTAGGGATGGCACTGGCAGGCATCATACATGGGCACAGTGCCATCCCTACAGTGCATAATATTGCCCTTACCTGGTGGTCTAGTGGGGGCTCCCTGGTGGCTCTGGGCAGCCTCTGTGCGCCTTCCCTGGTGGTCCTGGGCGGCCTCATTGCGATGTTCGGGAGGGGGGCTCCCTGGTGGTCCTGATCCGGCTCCCTGGTGGTCCAGTGGGGGTGATCCTGAGGGTGGCTGAGCTGATAAACGTTCAGCGCAGCCCCCCCCTGTCAGGAGAGCAGCCGATCGGCTCTCTGATGCTCAGGTCTGCAGACCTGAGCAGAGGAAAAGTCGATAAACGGCTCTTCCTATTTACACTGTGATCAGCCGTGTTTGGTCACGGCTGATCACATGGTAAAAGGCTTCGGATCGAAGCCTTTTACCTTGGTCGGTAATGCAGTGGGTCAGACTGACCCACGGCACCACCAATCGCCGCGATGCGTGCCCCCAGGGGCGCGCGATCGCGGATTATCCTGAGGACGTCAATAGATGTCCAGTCAGGATAATGAGCCACCCGCCCGGACGTCATTTGTCTATGTGCCGGGCGGGAAGTGGTTAAAAAACAAAAACGTAATATAATACAGCTTACCAATTATCAGGTGTGATAGCTGCATATGTGTTTTATTTTTGCCTTTTTTTAAATTTTTACCCATAACTCTGCCGATAACACACTTCCTGCTCTGTGCTGAAAATGTTTTCAGCCTGAAAACTAAAATTGTCACCACATATAAGGACTGGTAAGCTGCAATATATTACATTTTTGTTCTTGGGTTTAGTTATTCTTTGAAGGGTTAGTTCACCTTTGCAGAACATTTGGTTGTTTCCATGGTGACTGCTTATTGATGTTTTGTGCCATTCTCCATGGTTTGGTAGTTCCTACTATGAGAAAATGGCTGCCGCTTTGTCTACAACAAAATGGCGTGTCTGATTTCAGGCTTCTTTCCGTGCCTGCAGGTTATTTAAGGATGAAACAATTGATTTCGGCAGTAGGCATATCCCCTGAGGACATGCGTGTGCACAAAAACATGTTGGGTGGGGCCTTATGTGTTGACATTCTGGTTTCCAGGTCGGTGGCCATCTTAGTTAGTCCGGATGAATTTTATTCTGTTTGTTTCCATGTGGAATCTTTATAAAGTTTTTCACTGTTTATTTTAAGAAATAAGTATATTTGGGCTTCATGTGGTGAATGTTTTCTGCACAGGCCCCTTTTTGGATGGAAACAACCTGGAGTAGGGCTTTGAGGGTGAACTGCATGTGCCTGTATGAACGACTGACGTTATATGCTAATACCCATTTAGCTATCTGGTGACTGCATAAGGCCTCACACACACATGACATTTTTGGACGTTTTTACAGCTGCTCTTTTTAGCTTCAGATGTTTTGTTCTACAGTCAATAAACTCCCCATTATATTATCCTATGTGTCCATGCACACATAGGCTGTTATCAACAGTTTTTGGCTGTGGCGTTTTTGAGCTGTAAAAAAACTCCAAGACTAGTGGGATCTGAGAGACATTTTTCAGCTCTAAAAATGCTCAAACATGAGCAAAAACATGCACAAATGCGGCTCCCTGATGTTTTTGATCCATTGAAAAAAAAATGCTAAAAAAAGCTAATGCAGGAAAATGCGCAAAAACGCGCAAAAACGCGCAAAAACGCTAGTGCAATAACACTGAAAAGCGCTTGAAAACTCACTACAAAGCTACTGACATTCTTAGAAAGTTTTTTTAAGGTCCTGTGTGCATAAGGCATAAGGGTAAAGGATCACAACACTTTGCGCATGGGAGTTCTTCGTTCCGGCGGGGAGCTCTGATTTTCCGGCAGCATCCATTGGATCATCAGAGCGCATGCGCAGCTGACGTCAGCAGCTGCATACAGGGCGCATATCTCCTAAACCGCGTAGGTTTGGGAGATATTCATTTTACCTACAGGTAAGCCTTGTTATAGGCTTACCTGTAGGTAAAAATTACATTGGGGGGGATACAATCGCTTTAAGTGGATTCCTTATATAATTTATGGGGCTTTTACTGGACTTTTGATTATTGGAAGAGCACTTGCACTTTATTGTTATATCTTTTAGCACATACTAAGATTCCGTTATAATGTCATATCCTGTCAATTATATATTGATGAACTTTAATAGAACACCATATTAACTAATCTCTATCTGATACAGATGATATAGTACATTGTGTCGGTTTTCTGTCAGGTCATTGGCTGTTGACACTCAGGCAACAGCCATGGAGCAATGGCCTGGGTGTGTCATGCAGCAGGATCCAAACTCTTTTGCTAGAGTCCTTGGGCATGTTAAAAAATTCTACACCTCAAAGGAGCTTATGGGGTTGATTTATTAAAGGCAAATAGCGTATTCACTTTGCAAGCTAAGTTGCACTGGAATTTGTTCCAGAGCTTAGTGAATGTGATGAAGTTCCACTTTGCAAATAATGCACAATTGTGTGCAAGGAAAATAAAACAGCATTTTTGCTGACATATGATTGGATGATAGAAGTCAGTACAGCTCCAATTCATTCAATAAGCTTAGGAGCATATTCCCATGTAAAGTGTAGCTTTCCTTCCAAGGTGAACAGCCTGAATCAACCCTTATATCTAGCATTTCTTTAAATCTACAGTGCACTATTTACATGTGTAAGCACATTATAATATTTATTGTATAATGTATATTTTAAACAGTGATAATGCCATGTAGTGCCAGCAGCTGATTGCATTTTGTTGTGGAATAGGAAGTGTGAAAGTATCTAAATATGTTTATATTATTGTATGTCTTGCATTGTGGATGGCTGATGCCAAACCATTCCACATGCTTCAACAACCATGCCATTCCCAATGTGGATGTTGCATCTGTGATCAAACATCACATTCTTCTGCTTGCTACTCCAACTTCTAATTCTAGTCTACAATTAGGACCCATTGGGGTGGATTTACTAAAGTCAAATAGACTGTGCACTTTGCAAGTACAGTTGCTCCAGAGCTTAGTAAATGAGGTGAAACTTCACTTTGCCGAGATAACCCAATCACATGTAAGGAAAATAAAAAACACAGCATATTTGCTTGCGCGTGATTGGATGATGGAAGTTAGCACGGCTTCCCTTCATTTACTAAGCTCTTGAGCAACTGTACTTCCAAAGTGCACAGTCTATTTGCTTTTAGTAAATCCACCCCAGCTGTGCATTAGCTTACGGGTTTGAATATTTCAGTTGAAAAGCTACCTTCTGTTTAATGCTAAGTTACAAGAAAGTGTTATCTTCTGTTATTCCTCACGGTTACTTCATTTAAATACCATTTCACTTTTATTTTCTTTACATGTGTATTCAGATTACTCAGAAATATACATAATTCTAGTGTAAATTAATCACCGTGTCACTCTGCTTGCTTTGTACATTGACAGTTTGTTTGATTTGCATTTTTTCATTAAAATTCAACACTTTGAAAATGATCCATATTTTCATATCTTGCAGCAAGTGCCGTGCGCCTTTCTATGTATTTTTTATTCAACATTATTTTAAGTTTTGATGCTGAAAAAAACTTTTAACTGATTTTGTCAGTGATTTTTTTTTTTCGTACAACCAGTTTGTAGAAAACGGTAGGAAAACTGCAAAATAATAATTGCCTGTAAGCTTTTTAGCCTATTAAAGGCTTAGAAGCTGTACAGTAAATGGAGTCCCTTAGGCACATTTGTAAAGAATTTAGCATTTCATGTTGTCAGCTACAGAGTCCAGAACATTTGTGTCTAAAGCTGGAAATAACTTTCTAGCTACTTATTTTGTAACAACTAACCTTTGCCTGATCAACAAACAGCATGGTGTTGTATTTACGAATCAACAATGTCTGGTAGTTTTAATTTTAACACTCATTTAAATTTTTATGTCAATGGGGGACACTTTTGTAAAGGTAGATTAGAAGCTTGCATGTTAGCTCTTTACAATGATTTCTAAGTAAATGCTATACTTTTGTTTAACCACTTGCTGACTGCCCTATAGCAGTTTTACTGCTACTGGGCAGCAGCTGAGTGCTGGATCACTTTTATATACATGATCCTGCACCTCCACCAGTAGAGGGGCACGCGTGCGACACTGGATGGCCACTTTTGCAGTGATTATTCATAGCAGAAGTTGATCTGCGGGTGCAGGGCACTCAATGACCGCCGACACCTAACGATCGTTACGAGGCAGTGTTCCGTTCTCACAAAGGGTAAGGGATGGACTTTGTGTTCCTGCAAAGCAGGGACTACAATCCATCTCTTTCCCTAGTAAAAGCAGCACACATAGTAAACACAAACACTGGCTAGGCACACAGTTAACCCTTTGATTGCTTTAGATGTTTAACCCCTTCCCAGTCAGTGTCATTAGTACAATGACAGTGCATATTTATAGCACCGATCACTGTTTTAGTGTCACTGGTTCCTGCAAAGTGGCAAAAGTGTCAGTAAGTGTCCGATGGTCTGCCACAATAATGCAGTCCTGCTATAAGTCGCTGGTCACCACCATTACCTGTATAAAAAATAAATAAATAAAAATTCCAGTATATTTCCCTAGAGCTATATGTAGTTTGTAGATGCTACAACATTCGCGTAAACCAGTCAATATATGCTTATTGGAATTTTTTTGCCAAAAACATGTAGCAGAATACATATTGGCCTTTTTTACTGGCTATGTTTTATAGCAGAAAGTAAAAAAAATATATATTTTTTTTTTAATTGTCGGTGTTTTGGTGTTTATAGAGATAAAAAAATCACAGTGGTGATCAAATACCACCAAAAGAAAGCTTTATTTGTGGGAAAAAAATGACATCAGTTTATTTTGGCACAACATTGCATGACCGCACAATTGTCAGTTAACTACTTCAGTACTGGGCACTTAAACCACCTTCCTTCCCGGACCAATTTTCAGCTTTCAGCGCTGTTGCAGTTTGAATGACAATTGCGCGGTCATGCGACACTGTACCCATATGAAATTTTTATCATTTTTTTCACACAAATAGAGCTTTCTTCTGGTGGTATTTAATCACCCCTGGGTTTTTTATTTTTTGCGCTATAAATTAAAAAAATGCTGAAAAATTTCAAAAACAATGCATATTTCTCCGTTTCTGTCATAAAATTTTGCAAATAAGTAATTTCTCTTCATAAATTTTGACCAAAAATTATACTGCTACATTTCTTTGGTAAAAATAACCCAAATCTGAGTTTATTTGGTGTTGGCGGACAGACAGATGTTTTGTGTATGGTGACAGATGTGATGGGGACATACAGATGTTTGGGGACTGTGACAGATGTGACGGGGATATACAGATGTTTTGGGGACTGTTTTATGGGGACACTTATGTGTTTGGGGACAGGGGTATCAGTGTGCTTGGTGCACTGTGTGGGGGGCGATCTATGACAGCTTTCTGCATGAAATCCTCATCATGCAGAGAGCTGTCACAGAGCTGCAGCTCCCCCCCTTCCCCCTCCCGCACTGAGCTCTCACTGAGCTCGGCGGGGGGAGAACTGTCACAGAGACGTTCGTCTCTGTTTACAATGTGACGGCTGTGATTGGACACAGCCGTCACATGATTGGGAGGGCCAGTCACTGCGCCCTTATCCCGATCTCTGCTCAGCTGGATCCTGTGATCATAATGATCACAGGATCCAGCCGCAGCGCTCCGTGTGGCCGCGCTGTGAGCTCACGTTCTGCAGGACGTGTAAACACGTCCTGTCAGAACGGGGAAGCTTCCACCCAGCCGTATATATACAGTGGCCGGGTGGAGGGTGGTTAAAGTAACGCAGTGCCGTATTGCAAAAAGTGTCCTGGTCATGAAGGGGGTTAAATCTACCAGAGGTCAAGTGATTATTCAAATACAGAAATTTTTTACCTCATGAAGCTAAGCACATC
Source organism: Glandirana rugosa (assembly GCA_018402905.1). Lineage (NCBI taxonomy): Eukaryota > Metazoa > Chordata > Amphibia > Anura > Ranidae > Glandirana > Glandirana rugosa. The sequence goes on along the minus strand of BLSH010341530.1, from coordinate 830,306 downwards.
AGCACTGTCTGTCAGTAGACACTTGTTTAGGCTCTCACACAAAACAAGCAAATGTTGTCTACATATGTTGTTTTTTATTCAGGCTTGATATCCCTAGAACTAGCAGGAGTGGGATTGAAGTGTCTTTACCCTTCCATGCCCATAGTGAAGTACAGAGCTCAGTGCCTAGGTGATTTATTAGCAGTAATGAAAATTTCCCAACTTTAGTAAAATAGCATTTTTAGGACAATTTTTATTCACAGAGGTTTTATAGAGCATCAGGAGACACAGGGAGGAAGGGCCTGAAAGAAAAGGTAAAGTTGTCAGTTGCACTATATTACCAAAAGTATTGGGACACCTGCCTTTACATGCACATGAACTTTAATGACATCTCAGTCTTAGTCCATAGGGTTCAATATTGAGTTGGTCCACCCTTTGCAGCTATAACAGCTTCAAATCTTCTGGGAAGGCTGACCACAAGGTTTAGGAGTGTGTCTATGGGAATGTTTGACCATTCTTCCAGAAGCGCATTTGTGAGGTCAGGCACTGATGTGGACGAGAAGGCCTGGCTCACAATCTCTAAACTAATTCATCCCAAAGGTGTTCTATTGGGTTGAGGTCAGGACTCTGGGTAGGCCAGTCAAGTTCCTTCACCCCATCCTCCCTTATCCATGTCTTTATGGACCTTGCTTTGTGCACTAATTCAAATCATTTGGTGGAGGGGGGATTATGGTGTGGGGTTAGTTTTCAGAGATTGGGCTTGACCGCTTAGTTCCATTGAAGGGAACTCTTAGGACATCAGAATACCAAGACATTTTAGACAATTTCATACTCCCAACTTTGTGGGAATGGTTTGGGGATGGCCCCTTCCTGTTCCAACATGACTGTGCACCAGTGTTACTGAGGAACCAGTAAAGACTTATCTTTAAAGTATATCTAAACCAGTGGTTCTCAACTCCGGTCCTCGGCACCCCCCAACAGGCCAGGTTTGCAGGATAACTGAAATACATCACAGGTGATATCATTTGCTGCTCAGTGATTGCAGTATTCTAGTCTGCATCTCCCCAAGGTAATACTTAAAAGCTGGCCTGTTGGTGGGTCCCGAGGACCGGAGTTGAGAACCACTGATCTAAACCGAAAACTAAAAATGTAATATAGTGCAGCTTACCAGTCCTTAGATGTGGTGGCTGTTCACAGTTTAGCCTGTGTGACAACCATGGCTTCTTTACAGATAAAATAGAGAAAATAAGCGTACAAATAAAAATTCAGGAAGCATGCTATTTGTAGGATTACTGAGTGAAAATAATGTAAAAAAAAAAGGATAAAAAAAGAAAACTAACGTTGCCACCACATTTAAAGACCATCACTGATATTCACTGTACTATATTAAATTGTTATTTCGGCGTTTAAATACATTGTAATAAATTCTAGTTTGGTAGTGGGATGCCTAAAGCTAAATTTTAGTCATTCTGTCACTGGCAGTGGTTTAACCAACAACAGAGTTTGGGGGGCATGGCTATAGCATAAGAACCTTTGAACTATTTCCTACCTCAGTCCCTCTGCTAAAAAAATGCTTATTTTAAGGTTCCATACCATACCCTCCAACAGTTTGTTTATATAAATTGTGCCAAGATGGCGTTTGCGTATTTTCCTGTTAAATCTGATCTCCAGGCAAACAGATAAATACACAGATGGAAAACATATATAGTAACCGGTTACACTTGCTAACGGATTGGTATTGCTTATGATCCAGTCCTGCCATTTACATAGCTCTGATACACAGCAAAGCCCTAGCAGAGGAGGGGATGTGATCTTTCCCTACTTCAGTTTCACTTTCATTTAAGGGTCTCCTCTCTTCTCCAGTAAAAAAGAAACAGCTCACTGGCAAGCTTATCTATCCATCTCTCTGTTTGCATGCTTATTGGCTCCTTATGTTTCTTCTACCTTCCTTGTCTGAGCCCAGCTGTACAGCTGAGCCCAGACGTTTTTAACAGGTAAAAAAAAATGGTATTTATACTGCTTGCATTTAAACAAATACAGATAGTGATGTATTAATGATTTCAAAGCTGCATTAATTTGTGTCTGGGTATGTGTTATGAAAAAAGGTTTACATAGATAAAAACCTTCAGATAGTTGACATGATTTACATGTAATTTACAGATCAGTTTAGTAAAGAAGGAGCTAAAACTGGCCATAGTTGGATCTTTTTTTTTGATCACCCAGGCGGTTGATCAAAAAAAAAGCACTGGTTTCCTCATCCACACATTCAGCCCTGGTTCACTCATAACTGCAGGTCAGTCCCGATTTCAACGGCGATTTCCCGGGTTTTTGCACAGATGCCTATGGAAATTGCACCTGAAATCGCAAAAAGTAGTACAAGAACTACTTTTTGAAATCGGTGCAGCGCTGAAAGTGCGACGTCGCACAGATTAGGACAGTGCCATTGCCGCTGATTTGGCGTGCGATTTGACGTCGTGTCAATGTGAACCAGGGCTCAAGGTGGCTGTGGGAATCCTCCCGGCTGAGCTTTTTGTACTCTGCCATCAGAATACATTGATTAGTGCAGCAGCTGATTTTCTGCAGTGCTGATTGAGGCAATTTTTTTCAACAAACCCATTGGAGAGCAGTGGGTCCTTAGATTGACTACTCTTGAACAGAACAGTCATAGATAGATAAAAATTTGGATTGTCTCTTCTGAACTGGCCACATTTTAATCCATCTTTGGCCAGCTTAAAGTGGAACTAAAGTAAGTATGTGTACTAAGTATGTCTATGGCATGTCTTAGCTTTTAATGGATTTATAATAAAGAACTCTCTAGGCTCTAGGCTTTGTGAGGCCTTAAGCAAAACCTAGACATGAGTCCCTACTCATGCCCATAATAGGTAAAATAATTCGAGCAATAAAAAAATTAACTTTATAAATTGTATATTGTAAGAGCTTTAAAGTGCTGGTCTCAGTACTCTCTATCTTGGTGCTGTGTCAGTGTCAAATTAGGCGGTTGCGAGGCCCCTGTGAGTGTGAGGCCTTAGGCAACCGCCTAATTTGCCTAATTAGAGAGCCGTCTCTGCTGGTTTTACATGTTGGAAGTGCCACCATCTCTCTTCTCTTACTACTGTGGAACTAAACCCTCTTATACTTTTCACCCAAGGAAGCTGCCATTTTAGCCTCTGTTTGATCTGCAACTGTCATGGTGTTGCACATGTGATCAGTTATTACTTCAGCCATGTGATGGTTTTACAGTTGGTTTGCAAGCACAAGAAAATGTGACATTTAGCATTCCTGTCATGCTGGGAATGTAACTGTTTTTTTATGTTAAATTGATGGGTTTAGTTCCGCTTTAAGTTCATCATTTCAGCAGCTGTTACCCTGATGGCATGTACACAAACCTCCCTTAATAGGATATGTGTGTCATTGTGGAATATATATGTGTTACATATGCTGCCTGTTATAGCTGTAAGTAATGTAGGTTTAATATTCCTAACATAACAGATGAGGTTATGGGGTGGCTCAGAGGTTCATAACTGTAGGAACACAAGATAATTGAGAAAGTAAATTTACATTAAATTTCAGACAGCCCAGATATGATTCCAGCACAGGCTCTACTGCTGATTTTTTTTAATATAATTTTATGATTAAGATGAAGAAATGGCAACACAAAATTTTTATTGAAAAGTAGGAAAGTCACTGTGACAAAACCACAGAATATATATAATACATGTGGTGATTACAGTTTTCTATTTTATAGTCCTTAATTACAGAACTTTACACTGACAAGTTTCAATAAGCACAGTTTTTTTGTTTGAGAGAAAATGATCATTATATGTAGAGAGCTAATTTAAAAATGTCCTGTGTTTCCAGAGCAGAAGAGCAGAAGAACAAGAATAAGTTGTATATTTTAAAGCCCACTTGTTTTTTTTTTTTCTATTTTCTGATCTTTCCCCCCGCTATAAATATTTATCTTGTCTATGCTGCTGAACTGCAACATCATTTTCAAGTATTCTTTTACTACCCTCCCACCTCCTGGTTGGACAGATGAACATGCTACAATAGTTAGATAAGTGTAAAACAATGTAAATAGGGTTTGGGGGATAACAGCTCCCTCTTCATCAGGGTAGAAAAACAAAGTAGTATAAAAACATATGTCATATGAATTATTTTTACATACCTTTTTATACTAGTTTTTTATATACACTTTTACTTGATTTAAATTGTGCTTGATAACATTTTTTAATGGACTTATCCAATCATCTACATACTTTTGCTGGAACTCTGAAAAAACATAGACTTTCGACCATTGCTCTACATGAACTTATGGGTCCGGTGCCCCTGAAACACATATCTACACCTGACCCCTTGTCATCCAATGATTTCCTTTGAGTCTAGGACATCTAGGACGCACCCTCTGTATTTTTAAACCACGGAGGGTGCAACATCACTCTTTCTGGGCTCAGTGTTGGCATCACCAATTGTAATGAGCAATTGAGCTTCAAATGGTAATGCTAATTGTAGCTGATTGACAGCAGCCTGACATCACTTCACATACAAATGTGAAGATGCACAAGAGCTGCTAAAGGCCACCCACGTAACAAACTCAGAGTCAGCGGGTAAGATAACTGCCACTTTAATTGGAATGTTACGCTATTTTTAAAATAAAATTAATCAAGTAGTAGCAGGAAGTGTGCAGAAAAGAGTGGGAAAACAGAATCCTGAAGTTGGCCTTTAGGATACATTTTCTTTCCAAATAAATTAAGAAATGCAACATATAGACTTGACATGCTGTTTGAAATGAATGGGAACGGTTAATTGAAATTCATGTAGATTATTCAGTGTTTTACCAAGTGATACAAATTGACTTGACATCAGTGTTATTTATTAATAGGACAGAAAAAAAAGTGTAGTTATATTCATAAATAATGGTGACCATACATGAATTTGTGGATTCCTGTTTAGTTTGACAGATGAGCTAGATGCAGCAAGAAAACTTGACTTAAAATATTTCCACTTTTGCAGCTAAATTGGGATGTCCCCATATACATACCTAAAAAATATATTTAAAAATACAGCTTACCTTTTTTAGATGAATATTCTTGACCCTCCAACAAGGAAAATGCCAACTAGTTTGCTTTATTATCAGGGGCTGGGCAGCTGGGTTTTGCATAATCCTGCCTGTACTGTACAGGCAGATCTTCATTATCGGTTGTAAGTAGATTTTAACACTGTCTGTCCTAACAAATGATTAAAGCTTTAGAGGCTAGGCTTTTTTCATTGTATGGTAATGAGGGTAGACTTTGGACACACTCTGACATTCAAAATGTCTTGCAGTCAATCATGAAACCTTCTCCTGGGAAACATCTAAAAAATAAGAAATATAAAAAAAAACATTGAACATGCTGTATGAATGGGAACAGATAAGAAACATATAGTGGGATTTTCTCAAACTTGACTGGAAAAGGGGTGATACACTTTAAGATAATGGAAGGTTAATGGATAAAGAATAAGTATATGAAATTTAAATGAATGCATGTGTTGTGCTTGGTACCTATGCTCATGTACTGGACCTGGCTGTCCTTGCTACAATGGGATGAATGGAGATATGAGAAATGATGTTCACAGAACTGAAAGCAGCAATCAAATATGTATGGAAGAATGGGGCAGAATCATGAAATACAAGACCATTCTTGGCAATGACGGCTGGTGGTCAAAATTTTTTTTGGGGGGGGGGTGCAAACCGACCTGGCCCCCTCACTCTCACTTTTTTCTACTTAGAATATGCCTGTAGATTTGGCCAATCTGTAGAAGCATATAATACATGAATAATAATTACCTGAGTTTCTGGTTTGGTTATATGTAGATCCTTACAGATCTACATGCACATATTTAGAAAAATAAAAATGTGATTATTTGTCCATCAAAATGAGCGAGGTGGCTCTGGATTCACAGTGGTTCTTTTTAATGGAGTGTCTAATCATTTTTATTACAGTTAAATTTAAACTTTCCAGGAATAACTGTCAAGGGGAGAGGTGTGCTGGGTAATTAAGTGACAGACATCAGGATGCCTCCGATATTCTTCTGCCTAGCTGCCCACACCTTAAATCACTGCTAACCAAATATACTGTTTTTTTTCTGAATGTGAACTACATATATACTATGGACTCAGATATAATTCTAGCTGCAAACCAAAACAAGTAACACATCAAACGTTATACTCTTGTCTATACACATCTTGTCCATACAGTCTATAAGCTATGTTGGTGACTTAGTCTTAGCTCCAATTGTCAAAACTGATGCTGTGCAATTGTTTAGGTCCTGCCAGACTCAACAGAAGATCTCTATTTTGTCCAGCCTCAGTCATTTCAGTTGCTACAGCATAGGAATGAAAATCCTTTTTACCCCTTGACCTAGTGCTGTGTAAAACTCGAGAGACAGCATGGTGCAACTGCAGGCACATCTAGGAATATTGCCATCCTCATAACCAATATATAGTGTATGACACAGGTAATTACACCAAGCAAGAATCCAATGGTATCACCTTTTGTACAAACTGGGATGGTCAATGCATAATAATTCATGTTGTTCACAGTCTAACGTATAGGTAACTAAGGACATTTCCCTTGTGTTCCCTCAGGCTTTTTTTGCACAAATTGATCTTCTTTAGGTTTGCAGATACCTAGGCAAAAAAACAGTAAATGGTCTCATGGAACTTCAACAGTTTCACTGATGTTACTGGCTCATGACACCTTTGACAAGTAATTCAGAAGAGGAAACCATTAAAATTAAGACTAATCTGGGGCGCATGTGTGGCTTCTAGATACGGCGAACATGTAACCTGCTGGCTCCGATCCCTTTCGTTCTTCTGGGACTCCCGCAGCCCAATCCACAGCTCCACTACCAACATTAGTCACCCAGCTACACTCCTGCTACCGTAGTGCATCCCATGGTGAAAATTGGGGATCGGAAACTCACCAATTCCTCATTCCCCGAGCTGTGGCCTACACTCACGATGGATCACTTCCTGTGTAGGCCTGCATTTCCGGCCTCTAGTGTCCAGGATGACCCGCTGGACCCCACAGACCCGCCAGCAACCGGAGGAGGTAATCCTTTTAATGTACCATTCCACCAGGATCGCTCACCCCACTAACAGCAGACATTGTGGATGCCAAACTTAACTCCCTGGTCCAGAATATCACCCATAACATCACACAGGAGGTGGGAAGATTGTCCAGGAACTGAGAGGGGAAATTGTGCAATTAGGTGAGCATACTGACATTTTAGAACCCAAATTTGATGAGTTGGTGCAATATGTCCATGTTCTGGAGGAGGACAATGCCTATTTAAAACACACAGTCACCTAGATCCAGATGCAACAAGAACAACAAGGACAAGGACTACCATCTCTTGTTTTGAGCTTAGATGCCCAGAGAGCCTTTGATACTCTTAGCTGGCCCTTTATGTTTGCCACCATTGCTAGATATGGATTTTCTGGTCCGTTCATAGCAGCACTTCAAGCTCTATATTCCCAACCGACATCCCAAGTACACCTGTCTTCTTTTCTGTCGCCATCATTCCCCCTGTGTAATGGCACGAGACAAGGATGTCTCTTGTCTCCTTTACTTTTTATTCTATGCCTGGAACCCTTGGCCGAAGCCATTCATTCCCACCCTGATATCTGTGGGGTTTCTTTGCGACAGAGGGAGTATAAGTTATCTCTTTTCACTGATAACATTCTCCTGACACTAACTAGTCCCCATACTTCTCTGCCAAATCTTCATGACTTACTAACAACTTTTGGTTCAATCTCAGGTTATAAAATCAACATGAGCAAGACAGAGGCTGTACCAGTACATATCCCTCCTCCTACCCTCTTTAGGGATATAGATCGCCTTTTACGCCAGTGGAATATATATCCTCTCTCTCTCCTGGGATGGATTAATGTGCTTAAGATGTCTATCTTACCGAGACTTCTATATCTCTTTGAAACATTACCAGTCCCTGTCCTGATGAAACAGCTTAAAGCTTAAAGCTACACAGCGGCTATTTCTCAATTTTATTTGGCATAACAAGGCTCACCATATAGCTAGCTCAGTAGTATTTGCTCCCCATTCTAGAGGTGGTCTGGGTGCCCCAGACCATATTATATATTACTATGCAACTCACCTCAGAGCGACCTTATCATGGTCACACAGGCTGGCAGCTAGCAGATAGTCGGAGACTGAAATGAGTGTCCAATACACCCATGTGTCATGTTGTGGTCAGCTTTGGATACCTCTATTACTCAACTGAGAAGCTTATGTTTACATCCTATGTTGTTCACTCTCGATATATGGAAAAAATGCTCACAACGGTTCTCTCTCTCTCTCTCTTCTCCATGCTCACCCTTGCTAAATGTGCTATTCAACCCAGACATCTCTGACAGCCTATCCTATAGACGAATGTACCCTCGGTCACAAGCTGGTATCTTTCAACTTCGTAATATGGTACACCCACCTACCCGTAAGCTTCTTTCTTTCACAGAGATTCAACATAAATTTCAGATTCCCTAACCTACATATAGTTTAGGCCTCATACAAAAAAACAAGCTGTAACATGGGGACTGATGCCAGGGAAAAATCGGCTTTAAAAATGCGATTTCATCAGCGTTTTGCATTGGCGTTAATGCGCGTTATTGAGCGTCAGCGCTATATCACGTTTTATTTGTAAAGATATCCCTCTGCTATTTTTGTACCTGAAAATGCTGGTTCTAAAAACGCCAGTTAACGTCGCTATGGTGCTGATGACCATTAGTGAGCGTTTTGCCGGCTCAGCGTC
>BLSH010341530.1:798328-819198 GCA_018402905.1 Glandirana rugosa | reverse complement strand
CGGGCAGTCAGTGACCGAGTCCCGTCGGTTAGTGTGATACACACACGCAGACAAGTCAGAAAATACTAACTGGTTAGCCGTGTGATGAACAACAGTCGTCTGTCGTTCCTCGGCTCTTTTTTTTCAGTCATATGACCGCGGAGGACATCCCCAGCCCGACTGAAAAAAAAAGAAGAACAGTCACCGCCCCTCCGCCGCGGGTTCGTGGGGAATAACTGGCCGGTGGCGACTGACAGTGACTTGTAGTATCCTGGTATATTGTCGTTTAGGTGGGATTTACCGTATGACTCTAGAAGGTGGAACATTCTGTACACTTAGTCGAATTGAGTTGTTACATGAGCTGATTCACATGTCTTACAAGGTGGAAGATCTCAGTATGCCATTTAGGGTGGATTTGCTGTTATATGGTCCTATGATGTTCAGTGACAGTCAGCGGTGGCCGGTCAATAAGGGGTGCTTGGGCGCCGCCTCCCCGCCACTGACAAGAAGAAAAAAAAAGTCAGCCCGACCCCTACAGGAGGCGCCAGTATACTGACTTTTTTTTCTCGGCTCCTTGCTGTCTGCTGACAACAAGTAGTGTGCCGATTGGTCAATCATAAAAGACTGAACAGACGCACACACATAGTGTGATTGGCTGCCCTGAGCCAGTGACTGACGGGCATAGGATGCTGTGGACAGGGGCGGGACTATGGCGGACGTCCTGGCTGCATGATTACTCGGCAGGTGCAGCACTCCGCCGGGTTTCAGTCCCGACTCCCACGCCGCAGACCATACACTGCCAGCATGCTCTCCACAAGCCGAGCTCTACACACTGCCAGCCTGCCTATTAGATGAGGTAAATGCGAGACTGGGGGGCCCTGTCAGTGCGCGAGTCCCTATCTGGGGCTCTGTATACTGCTATATGGTGACTCTGTATACCCTATCTGGTGACTGTATACTGCGATAGGGTGGCTCTGTATACTCCTATCTGGTGACTGTATACTCTATCTGGGGCTCTGTATACTGCCAAATGGTGGCTCTGTATACCCCTAGCTGGTGACTGTATACCCTATCTGGGGCTCTGTATACTGCGATATGGTGAATCTGTATACCCCTATCTGGTGACTGTATACCCTATCTGGGACTCTGTATACCCCTATCTGGTGACTGTATACCCTATCTGGTGACTGTATACTGCGATAGGGTGGCTCTGTATACTCCTATCTGGTGACTGTATACTCTATCTGGGGCTCTGTATACTGCCAAATGGTGGCTCTGTATACCCCTAGCTGGTGACTGTATACCCTATCTGGGGCTCTGTATACTGCGATATGGTGGATCTGTATACCCCTATCTGGTGACTGTATACCCTATCTGGGACTCTGTATATCCCTATCTGGTGACTGTATACCCTATCTGGTGCTATGTATACTGCTATCTGGGGCTCTGTATACTGCTATATGGTGACTCTGTATACTGCTATATGGTGACTCTGTATACTGCTATATGGTGACTTTGTATACTGCTATCTGGGGCTCTGTATACTACTATCTGGTGGCTCTGTATACTCCTTTCTGGTGACTCTGTATACCCCTATCTGGTGATGCTGTATACCCTATCTGTGATGCTGTATACCCTATCTGGTGATGCTGGGCTGTATACTCCTGACACAAGGGGTGGACACGATAAGGGGTGGGGCTTATGAGAAGCGGGAGAGGTCAAATGAAGGGCGGGGTCTGATGCTCCCCCATCCTAAAATTTCAACAGCCGCCACTGGTGACAGTAAAAGGACTGATGAGTGAATAAATGCATTACTCTAGCAATGTTCAATAACTGTAATGAGGTTTTCAGTGACATGCTTGTATTAATCAACAGGATGAGGATTTTTATGTTTTGTATTGTTGCAACAAGAAAGACTTGTTATAGGTAGAGATCTTGGCATGTAAGTTTGCTGAAGTTGCTGGTAATACTGAGATCTTTTAAAAAGCATAAGTTGATTACTTACTAAACAGATTATTACATTCATGCTATTTAGGGTGGAGTTGATATTTTATGGATCTAATGATATCTGATTAAAGAAAAAGGTCAGTGAATAGATACATGACTTGTTGCAGCATTATAGTCAAAATGAGATATGGGGTGACTGATCCACCTCTATCGATTGAAATGCTGAGGGATTTCATGCTTTGTATTCGTACAATAAGATAGACGAATGAATCCCATTATGGGTGGAAACCATCATGATTTCAAAGATTGTTTGAAAGTATCCAAATAATAGTCAATTTACAGATAGAGAATGATTATTACATTATTCAATCGACTATTACGTTTATATGGAACTGCCAAAAAAACACTTTTGGTTGATCTATTTACTGGTTATGGTGAGCTTATCCCTTTATAAAGAGATGTAGAGATGAGCGAACTTCTAGAAGTCCGGGTTCTGCTGGTTCAGCCGAACTTCGGGACAAAGTCCGGGTTCGGGTCCGGACAGAACCCGAACTTTGTCCCGGACCCCGAACCCCATTGAAATCAATGGGGACACGGACTTTTAGGCACAAAAATGGCTGTAAAATAGTCCTGGAAGGTCCTATAGGTCTGCAAAAGGAAGGAAATGGGGGTAAGGGCGGGACAAGTGACCTACAAAGAAATGGGGACAGGGAAATAACTTTAAATATTTTTTAAAAAATAAAAACATAAAAAAAGCAAAAATGGAGATCATCTTCAAAATGGGTCTGAAAAGTATTAATTAACGGTAGAGGCCATAGAAATGTTCTAAAATCATCTTCAAACTGTGTCAAAAAAGTATAAATAAGCCAGGAGAACCCATATCACTGTTCTGCAAAATGTGTGTGTCACTTTAAATGAAACCGGGAATAAGTGAACATCTGTTCTGCAAACTTATTTAAAGTCTGTGTGTCACTTTAAATGAAACCGGAAATAAGTGCACATCTGTTCTGAAAACGTATTTAAAGTCTGTGTGTCACTTTAAATGAAACCGGAAATAAGTGCACATCTTATCAATGATTATCAAATCATTTTTATTATTAGAATTCGTCTAATTCATCCCAACAGTATAAATTATAAACCAATAACTATTTTACTAGTAGATATGTTAATTGTATTTTTGACTCCAGTTCTGTAAGTTTCAGACAGATTCACAGAGGTGTTTGTACCATGTACATGAATCTGAGATTATTTACTTGACTTGTCATATATTCGAGAAACTGTTTTTGTTAAAACTTTGTGAATTCACTGGGGAAATTCATAAAGGGTGTCTTAGGCATCCTTTAGAATTTGTCTGGGCTGTGCACTGAAAGTGTCAGTGCTTGCTCCTGATTCATGTACCTGTCACAGACCAGTACATAAATTGTTTAGAGACCTGCACCAAGGTTGTAGTTTCCATATTAGACACACCTTTGTCAGTGCACTCCCTCCCTAACCGCGGCTGAGGAGTTTTGTAGTAGGAGTGGACCATGCCTGATAATGAATTGAGTGACTACTTCCCTATCAGGTCTGCAATTCTGTTGATTGACAGTGCACAACAGTAGGCAGATGATTTAAAGATAGAGAGGGAATGCGGGACTTTTAGGTGCTTTAACAATTGATACACAGAAAAATATATTTTTTTAAAAAATAGTAAAGTTTATTTATACAAAATTGGGCTAAAAACATTGGTACCACCATTTGATCTCATATTGCGGGTATATATTACAGTGAAAATTATACCACGCTTATAGTTCCGACATGTTTCGCCATATATGGCTTCTTCAAAGGAAAGCGTGATGAATACACTAATAGTAAGCAAAATCAACAGTGAATATACATTCATATATACATTTTTTTTTAACAAAAAAGCAAAACAAATCCAAAAGACTGAACCCCCTAAAGAACAGATATCAGTTCCCCCAATGAAATTCCTATCTCAAAAAGTAGCAGCTTGGGGCAGGGCTAAAACCAGGTCAAAAACAAAAGGAGTCTGTCCTTGTTTTAGCCCTGCCCTGTTCTTTAGGGGTGCAGCCTTTTGGATTTGTTGTGCTTATGTTTTTTTGTTCAATATATATATATATATGAATGTATATTCACCATTGATTTTTCTTACTTTATTAGTGCATTCATCACACTTTCCTTTGAAGGAGCCATATAGGGCAAAACATGTCGGAACTATACGTGGTATCAATTTCACTGTAATATATACTCGAAACATTACATCAAATGGTTGTACCAACGTTTTTATCTCAATTATGTATAAATACATTTTACTGTTCTTTTAAAAAAAAAAAAAATTTGTGCATCAATTGATAAGGCACCTAAAACTCCCGCATTCCCACTATATCTTTAAATATTCTAAAATCAGTGGGATTTTTGGTGCCATGATTATTTGTGTGCCTGGTCATGTCCACATAAACTTTTTGGAACAGTAGGTAGATCTATAGCTGCTATTTTTCTAATAGCAGCTTTTGAATCCACCCACTGCAGTGAGCTGTCAATTAAAAGTAGAGCAGATCAAATGAGGAACTATTCTCTCAATTGCCCATCAAACTCTGCCCATCCTGTGACATCACTACTACCCTTGACCCCTGTTGACATTTAGCATTTGACGGTAGAATCTACCAGCTTACCGTTTAATGGGGCAGGGTACACCATACAGTGCAGGAAGCTGTCACAATACATGGCAGTTTCCCAGAACAGACACCCCCCACTCTATGCTCTGATGTACTTCCATACACCAGCTCAGGTCCAGTCTTAATTCCAGCTAGTCTTCCTAATCTGAGGACTGGCGGTAACTATTTAACAATCTGTGGTTGCCATAGTGACAGCTTCTTAATGAGGTGATAGTAAAAACTTCCTGAATTTGCTGCACGTGTTAGTAACATTACTGAAACTGGAGCAAAAGCTTGCCTGAATTAGGAGCAAGTAGTTCTTAAGGAAACTGCTGTTGTAGCTTTATTGAATTCCCCTGGGTGTTTCACACATCTATGTATGTTGGATATTGTCATACCTGTTTATATTTGAAAGACTAGTATATGCAGTAATTTATAAAACTGATGAACAGTTTAAGGGTTCCTAAGGACCCCTTTTCTAGTTTAACAAGAGAACACTAGTATTGCCAAAGTACCATTGACTGATGTTTTCACAGGTGAACTTGGCATTAGCTTAGCACAGGGTCTGTACATGTATGGTCCTTTAGCTACAGACATACCAGACCATATGCCTGATATGCAGGGATTGTATCTTGAGGGAGAGATGGCCTGCACTTTTTTGTCTCTAAAACTGTAAAAAACAGGAACATTAAAAACAAGCAGCACTGCTTCCATAAGAAAATGGGATAAACATCCATAATAAAGTTAAAAAAAAACATAGACTTTGCATATGATGCAAAAGAATAAATGTGTGGTAAATTGCGGTGCTATGTGAACTACAATATTTATTAAGAATACACATGTATTTCCTACTTTAAAATAACGTGTAATTTGTCTACTCCCCCTTTCTCTTACAGTATACCTGTCAAGTCTTTCATCTATATTCCTGCCATTCTTTTCTGTTCTAACCCTATCACAACGACAGAACAATAATTTTATCATGACATGAATTGAAAGCATAAGTGACAATTCACTTTTCAAGTGCCCTAGTAAATGGGTATATTCATTGCAGTCCCTACCTAGCTTGTGCTAACTACTTAATGCCGTTGTTGTACATGTGTCTTTTTACAAGTCTGGCTAGTTAATGATTTAATGGGTGTTATTTTCACAATACCAGAAACCTCACGGTTATGACTCTCTTTCATGGCTGCACAAAGGATTTCTTCCTTCTCCACACAACCATGCAAGCTATTAATTAGTGTAAGCTTTGTAAAGGTGCTGTGTAATTTGCTTTTATTGTGCCTATGTTTATTGTGTTTTAGGATGAAAGAGGCAGTGTAATTAATTTGGTAGTTTTGTAGTTTTACTCCAACACAGACTGAATAATCTTTTCTTGTCATTTTCTGGGAGTAAGGTGGGTTTGCTGCAAATGTTGTACTATAAAAATATATGTTATCTAAAATAGGATAATAATGTAATATGAAATGCAGGGCTGGCTTAAAATGAATCTGTGTACTGGCCATGCAAGACAAAGAAATATGATGACTGTGGTCTGCACAAGGCTAACACCGGCCACCATTCCCCGCTCACCTCCATGCCTGTGTGTCCTCTCCAGGCTCCTCCACCTGCGTGGCCGACAATGTCATCCTATCAGCAGGGCAGGGGGTGGGAGGAGCTGCAGATCAGAATGGAGAGCTCCTCCCACCCCCTGCCCTGCTGATAGGATGACATTGTTGGCTGGGCTGGAGGGTGAAGGAGCTAGGAGAGGACACATGTACTGTTAACAGCCTCTGCCCCACAGGTAGGAGTCCAGAGCAGAGGAGGCAGAGATTGATGTTACAGAGGAAAGGAGGGGAGGGGCAGACTGCAGGGGCACTGTAATGAAAGGGGGGCTGTGATGTAAAGGGGGCACTATGATATGAAGGGGACTGCACTGTAAAGGGGGCACTGTTACAGTCCCCCTTTACAGTGCAGTCCCCTTTATATCACAGTGCCCCCTTTACATCACAGCCCCCCTTTAAATTACAGTGCCCCCTTTACAATGCAGTCCCCTTTATATTACAGTGCCCACTTTACATCACAGCCCCTCTTTATCTACTTCAGCCCCGGAAGGATTTCACACTTTAGGACCAGAGCACTTTTTGCGATTCGGCACTGCGTCGCTTTAACTGACAATTGCGCGGTCATGCAACGTTGTACCCAAACAAAATTTGCGTCCTTTTTTTCTCACAAATAGAGCTTTCTTTTGGTGGTATTTGATCATCACTGCATCATTTCTGATCACCGCTATAAACAAAAGAAGAGCGACAATTTTGCAAAAAAAATCCCCCAAATTTCTTACTTTTTGCTAATATACAAATACATCTTTTTTTTATCGGTTTTGGCCGATTTATATTCTTCCTCATATTTGTGATAAAAAAATCGCAATTGCCGTTTATTGATTGGTTTGCGCAAAAGTAGCCGCGTTTACGGATGATGAGAATTCATTTCTGGGGTTTTTTTTTTTTTTTTTACTAGTAACGGCGGCAATCTGCGATTTTTAGTGGTACTGCGATATTGGGGCAGACATGTCGGACCATTTTGACACTTTTTTGGGACCATTGGCATTTATACAGCGATCAGTGCTATAAAAATGCACTGATTACTGTGTAAATGCCATTGGCAGTGAAGGGGTTAACCTGCAGGGGGCGCTCTAAGGGTTAACTGTGTTCCCTGGGCGTGTTCTAACTGTGTGTGGGCTGCCCTGGCTGGGGAAGGGAAGTGATCACAGCTTCCTTGTAGAGGAAGGCTGTGATCACAGCCCTTCCCCCTCTCACAGAACGGAGGTCCGTGTTTACTTACACGGACCTCCGTTCTTTCAGTGCGGGAGGGCATCGCGGGTAGCCGGCGGCGATCGAGTCTGCAGCACCCACTCCCTGGCCCCCCTGAACACAGCGAGCGCGCGGGCGCGCCCCCGGCAGCGCGCGCTCACAGTGCACGATCTCGCAGCCGCCGTCGTATGGCGGCGGTTTGCGATATCGAGCCACTTTGTCGCCGTCAACCTGCGGTTGACAGTCAGCAAGTGGTTATATTACATTGCCCCCTTTACAGTGCAGCCCTCTTTATATCACAGTGCCCCATTTACAGTGCACATCACAGTCCCTCTTTAGATTCCAGTGCCCCTTTTACAGAGCAGTCCCCATTACATTAACCACTTCAATACTATGCACTTAGAACACTTTACTACCAGACCAATTTTCAGATTTCAGTGCTGTTGCGCTTAGAATGACAATTGCGCGGTCGTGCGACGCTGTACCCAAACAAAGTTTTTATCATTTTGTTCCCACAAATAGAGCTTTCTTTTGGTGGTATTTGATCACCCCTGCGGTTTTTATTTTTTGCGCTACAAATAAAAAAAGACCGAAAATTTTGAAAAAAAAAAATTCTCTATTTTTGTCACAAAACTTTGTAAATAAGTAAATTTTCTCCATCACTGGTGGGCACTGATGAGGCTACACTGACGGGCACTGATGTGGCAGTACTGATTGGCACTGATGAGGCGGCACTCATGAGGTGGCACTTATATGCAGCGATGATGAGCACTGTTAGGCGGCACTGATAAGCAGCACTGATGGGTACTGAGAGGTGGCACTGATATACAGCACTGATGGGCACTGACGGACACTGCTAAGCGGTACTGATGGGCACTAATAGACAGCACTGATTGGCACTCATAGGCGGCACTGGGCACTGATAGGTGGCACTGATGGGCACTGATAGGTGGGCACTGGTAGGTGGCAATGGTGGGCACTGATATGTGGCACTGGTATGCATTGATAGGGGCACTGGTGGGCACTGATAGGGGCACTGGTGGGCATATACATTCATAGGGGGCTCATTCCCTGGTGGTCTAGGGTGGCATCTGAAGGTGGCACTGAGTGAAGGTGGCACTGAGCATTATGTCACTTACCTGGTGGTCTAGGGAGGTCTCCCTGGTGGTCCAGATCGGCTCCCTGGTGGTCCCTGGTCGGCTCCCTGGTGGTCCTGGGTGGGCACATCCCTGGTGGTCCCTGGGCAGGCTCCCTGGTGGTCTGGGTGGCGATCCGAGGGAGGGCTGTGCTGATAAATCATCAGCACAAACCCTCCCTGTCAGGGATGCAGCCGATCGGCTCTCCCCTCATCAGGTCTGCAGACCTGAGTACAGGAAAGCCAATAAACGGCTTTCCTGTGTTACACTGTGACCAGCCGTGATTGGACATGGCTGGTCACATGGTAAAGTGCTTTGGATCGAAGCACTTTACCGAGAACGGCATTGCAGGGGGTCAGACTGACCCCCCACACCACCGATCGCCCCAATGCGCGCCCCCCCGGGCGCGCGGCGGCTTGTTATCCTGAGGACGTCATATGACGTCCAGTCAGGATAACTAAGCCACTTCCCGGCCGTCATTTTGCATACGGCGGTCGGGAAGTGGTTAATGTAAAGGGGACTGCACTGTAAAGGGGCAATGTAATGTAAAGGGGGCTGTGATGTGAAGGGGAAATGAGGACACTGTGGGAGTGCTTTAAACGGGGTGCTGTCATGTAAAGGGGGCTGTGGACAGTGAAATAAAGGGGGGACTGTGCTGTAAAGGGGGGTTGTGGTGTGAAGGGGCAGAGGACAGACTTTGTGAATATCCCATCCTCTGACCCGTCCAACATCCTCCCCCAGACCATCCCTCTGCTCCTTAGGAAAATTGGCTGCCATGAAACCGGTTCCTGGTGCCAAAAAGATTGCCATACATTATTAGGTTAGAGAGCCATGTTAAGCTGGTCATACAAGGATTGAAATTCATCTGGTTCGGCTGGGACCAGCAAAATTTTGATCCATGTGTTGCCATTGTGGTCTGCTAATTGACTTCTGTTCAACCGTACCTGTCGGTATATTTTCACAATTTCAGGCAATAGGCTGCAGCACTGATCTGTGTATTCTGATAGTTTGGGAGTCTCCCTGCTGTCAAAGTACAATGACACAGTGGGCAGGATTCGCCCATTCACCTCAAATGTGTGGATGGGGGAATCAGATCAGTTTTTTCATTTAACCCACTAGTTGAATGAAAACTGTAGACACTAAATTTTCATAATTGGAGCCTACAGGCTACATACGTTTTGGCACCCTATGTAATTCCCATCCCCTTTCTAAACAGGGCATTTACTTGTTTTTCTGGTCCTAACCAGGCTTAGACTATTGTGACATACTGTATACAAAAACACAAATTATGCAGCTCTGAATTTATTGCTACACCATTAAATGTGTGTTTTTAATGCAAGGAATGTACTGTAAGTACCTACATTTGACTTAGCATTAGAAGCTTTGAGTTCCTATGCAACAGAGCTCAGACCGGGGGAGGGAGAAGCAGCACAAGGAGCGAATCAGTTGTGTTGGAGTGCAAGGAGGAGGAGACTGGAGGAAAGAAAACATAGTGATGGACAGATGCGTTTATCATCTGCTGCTTCTCCTTTCACTTTCCAGTCACAGGGTGTGGGTGGACAGGAGACTTGTAACTGTTACTAAACTACAAAATTAGGTCTCCTTCCCTGCCAGACTGAGCTATGTGGGGAAGTAAAGCTGTGCAAATCCTAGAACAGGATGAACAGAATTAAATATGCTTTGGCAGGTAAAACAACTACCGTATATGTATTATATTTGTATTACATAATTTTTCAGCAGTTAAACTTTAAGCCAAAAGCAGCAAATGACTCCTATAGTCTGGAATGCATTAAATGAGTTCAGGTGTTTGCAATTGTAATCTATAGTAATGTGTTTACTAAATTTTATAGTCTTTTTGAAACGTGACCTTTATTGATCTTAATTGGAGTCCTTTTTGTTTGCTATATATTGAAAAAAAAAAAACCAGAATGGAAGTATCCGATCTTCTGAAGTTCTCAGTATAAGGAAACTGTTTAACCACTTCAGCCCGGAAGGATTTACCCCCTTCCTGACCAGAGCACTTTTTGCAATATGGCACTGCGTCACTTTAACCACTTCAGCCCCGGAAGGTTTTGCAGCTTTAGGACCAGAGCACTTTTTGCGATTCAGCGCTGCGTCGCTTTAACGGACAATTGCGCGGTCGTGCGACGTTGTAACCAAACTAAATTTGCTTCCTTTTTTTCCCACAAATAGAGCTTTCTTTTGGTGGTATTTGATCGCCTCTGCGTCATTTCTGATTGCCGCTATAAACAAAAGAAGAGCGACCATTTTGCAAAAAAACCCAAATTTCTTACTTTTTGCTAAAATTCAAATCCAAAAAAAAAATATAAAAAAAATTTTTTTTTCACCGTTTTTGGCCTTTTTATATCCTTCCTCATATTTGCGATAAAAAAAATCGCAATCGGCGTTTATTGATTGGTTTGCGCAAAAGTGGCCGCGTTTACGGATGATGAGAATTCATTTCTGGGGTTTTTATTTTTTTTTTATTTTTTACTAGTAATGGCGGCGATCTGCGATTTTTAGCGGTACTGCGATATTGGGGCGGACATGTCGGACATTTTTGACACTTTTTTGGGACCAATGACATTTATTCAGCGATCAGAAATTTAAATGTCCACTGATTACTGTATAAATGTCATTGGCAGTGAAGGGGTTAACCTGCAGGGGGAGAGCTAGGGGTTAATTGTGTTCCCTGGGTGTGTTCTTACTGTGGGGGGGTTGGGCTAACATGGGCATGAGAGATCTAACTGATCCCAGTGACAGGGATCAGTAGATCTCTCATGCCCCACTGACAGGGCGGGGAACCGCCGTGTTTACATTGGCGGTTCCCCGTTCTTTGCCCTGTAGCCGCTCATCGCGGCTCGCCGGCGGACATCGGGTCCGCCCGAGCCGCGGGCACACTCCTCAGGAGTGCGGCGGGTGCGCGCGCGCGCCCCCTGGTGGCCAAAATGCGAATCGCCGTTTATTTACGGCAATTCGCGCAGGGCTCCCCCACTGCCGCCGTAAAAACACGGCGCGCGGTGGGGAACCAGTTAACTGACAATTGCACGGTCGTGCGACGTTGTACCCAAACAAAATTGATGGTCTTTTTTTCCCACAAATAGAGCTTTCTTTTGGTGGCATTTGATCACCTCTGCGGTTTCTATTTTTTTGCGCTATAAACAAAATTCCATTTTATTACACACAACTTAATTTCAGAACTTGTTTTGGTTTTTTGCGCTATAAACAAACAAAGAGCGACAATTTTGAAAAAAAAAACCCAATATTTTTTACTTTTTGCTATAATACATGTCCAAAAAAAAAATAAAAAAAAACCCAAATGTATTCATCAGTTTAGGCCGATATATATTCTTATACATATTTTTGGTTAAAAAATCGCAATAGGCATATATTGATCAGTTTGCGCAAAAGTTCTCGCATTTACAAACCATGAGAATTGATTTATGGCATTTTTACTATTTTTTTTTACTAGTAATGGAGGTGATCTGCGATTTTTATCAGATCGAACACTAAAAATAGCCAATGATTTATGTATAAATATCACTGGCAGGGAAAGGGTTAACCTGCAGGGGGCAATCAATGGGTTAACTGTGTTCCCTAGGCATGTTCTAACTGTGTGGGGGCTGAGCTGGCAGGTGCATGACAGATCTAACTGATCCCGATGAGTGGGGTGTGTTTACATCGGTGGCTCCCCGCTTCTCTGCTGTACCAGGCGATTGTGGGTCGCTGACAGACATCGAGTCTACCTGACCTGCAGGCACACTCAGGGAGCATGCAGTGGGCACAAGAGCTGCCTGCAGTACGTTTCCGCCCGCTAGCCACGCATGCGTGAATTTCCGTTTATAAACTGCAATTCGTGCTACGCTGCTACTCTTAAGCAGTAAATGTACACTAGCCAGTCAGGTTAACAAAGTTCTAATGACCTCATATTAAATGTTTTATAAAACTTAGCTCCTATGGAATTTTATTAGAGGACTTCATCATTTGATCATTTTAAAAACATCCACCATTCTAGAAAACCTTTCTGTTGTTTTTCTGTATAAGGTCATTTTTGTCAAAGTGTATTTGCGCATAGAGACTAGACAGAGTGCTTTGATCTAATCTAATAAACTATAAATATTTTCCATGTAACCCTTCTTTAAAGGCGATCAAGATGATTTCCAATTTGCCAGCTGGTTACACAATTTATATAGTAGTTTACACCTTATTAGTGCTAAGAGGGTGAACTTTTTTCCTCTATTACCAACTTTTAAAAGGTCCATATGAAGAAAACAACAAAATCACATTATAGATAGTGTGCTAATAGATGAAAGCTTCATGGTAATTGGTATCTCACTTAATAGCTTAATGTCTATGCTTTGTGTACATTTACTAATATATATTGAAAGCATGGAGCACCTATGGCATTTATTGTATTTATGGCTTAGTAGTAGTTAGTCACATTCAGCTAAACTTCTGTAATGTTTACAGCATTTTTTGCTGCTTATCCAAGCAGCTTCTTCAGTTCTAATGAGTTTTAGGAACATTCCCCAGCACTTGAGAACCTTTATAGACACATTTATGGCTTATTTGTACTCTAGAAACACAACCTGTCTACATCAATCCTTATAAAAGTGCAAAAATTCAGATCCAATGTGTAATTTCCCCTTTGTTACTGTATATCCAGCTTTTTCTGTTAGAAGAAAAATTAAACTTGTCAAGTGTAGACATTTCAAAGTAGTGCTTGTGTAGAGTCTTAAAAGGAACAAGTGTCTTAAAAGGAACAGGGTAAAACTTTCTTACTTAGTATTTAAATGTGCATTAAAGTGTCAGTTTACTTGCAACTCGTATCCAAAATCAAAGTTAACCACTTGCTTACTGGGCACTTAAACCTGCCCGGACCAATTTTCAGTTTTCTGCACTGTCACTATTTGAAAGACAATTGTGCAGTCGTGTGACGTTGTACGCAAACAAAATTGGCATCCTTTTTCTCCCACAAATAGTTTTCTTTTGGTGGTATTTGATCACCTCTACGGTTTTTATTTTTTGCACTATAAACAAACAAAGAGCGACGATTTTGAAAAAAGAACAATATTTTTTACTTTTTGCTATAATAAATATCCTAAAATAAAAAATAAAAAAACAAATTTATTCCTCAGTTTAGACTGACATATATTCTTCTACATATTTTTGGTAAAAAAAAATCGCAATTGGCGTATATTGATTGGGTTGCACAAAAATTATGACGAGGAGGTTTGTGGATAAGGGTTACAGTGAGGAATTTCTTTCAACTACCTTGGCAGAGGTTACACATATGTCAAGAGAAGATTTGTTGAAGGAAAGATCTCCTGGTGTAAAACAACAGGAACCCCCACAATTACCGTTTATCACCACCTATTCTCATCAGGCCAAGGAAATAAAACAACTTATATCTAGACATTGGCATATTCTTAAGAGTGATCGGGTTTTAGAAAATAGCCTACCTGACCGCCCCGCTGTCATCTATAGAGGGGCTCCCCCCTTGAGAAATAGGGTAGCTCCAAACGTACTGGATCCCCCTATTCCTCAAACAACTTTTTTTCAACAGCTTACGGGGTATTATAAGTGTGGTAAATGTAGAGTTTGCCTTTATAATAGCCTGGGGGGTAGGAGGGCCCAGACCTTCACCTCCACGAGCAGATTGACTCAATTCCGAATAAGGCCATTTATTACTTGTACAACCAAGGCCGTGGTGTATTTAATCCAATGTCCGTGCGGCCTACAATATGTGGGCCGGACAAAGCGGCCTCTGCAAATACGCTTGAATGAGCATATTACAAATATCCTGACGGGTTTCAAAAATCATTCATTGTCAAGACACTATCGAGAACACCATAACAGGGATCCTTCCAAGACTCTCTTTTTAGGCATCGATCATTTCAAATCTCATTGGCGCGGTAGTGCTATAATTAGAGGTATCTCTAAACTTGAGATGTCATGGATCTATAGAGTTAGATCTTATACACCTCATGGGTTAAATGTAGACACTGACGTCAACGCTTTTATTGACAATGCTTAGACAATACGTACTTTATATGGACAGAATGATTAGTGCATTTTTAATATAGATCTGAGGAATTATTGAGGCTATTTTATTTATGTACACTTTGTGTGAGACATGGGCCACCATAATGTTCATATTTTTGGTTATAATTTTTGATTCCATTTTTCTATATTTTTTGATCATTTAGTATTTAATTCACTTAATTTAATTTTGGTTTTTAAATATTTTTAATATATATTTTATTGTTTGTATTTAAAGATTAAAATAATCTTTTTGGTTTATATATATAATTTTTTCTGTGTTGATTTTAAATATTCAAATTTTTTCAATACAGGTCTTTCCTAGTGCGTCATTTTCATCATGGGGAACGCATTTATTATTTGGCATATTAGCATGTGCTATACATTTTTATGGTACTTGGGAGTATGTTTTTGTTTGCCCTTAGTACCATATAGTCGACAATCTCCGTTCCAGGGGATTTGATGGCTGTAAGCGCCTCTTGGGGGAGGAGGGAGCATACCACTCCTGGTATCTGGACGAGGTAATGGCTTTTTCCAGCATCTAAAATGGCTGCCTATGCCTCACACCTAGGGACGGCTGTATTATAAATGTGGTGACTCAGCGGCGCGCCCTATCCCCGGACGACGTCATCTGTGACGAAACTTACATCGGCGAGGGCGCGCTGACATCACCATTTTCCATGTGAAGAGCCGGCTTTTCTATCTGTTATACGCCTGAATTTTATTATCGTTTTGTGAGTACCCTGTATTTTTATACATTAAAGTGCCTTTAACTGTGCTTCACTATATGGGTCTCTTTGCCTTGTTGCGGGCAATCCATTGCATTACGGTGTGAGAAATTCCTTGGGAACCCATTCGCAAATGAGTATGGTGATGACAGGACCTGAGTTGTTTGATTGCTGATGTTGAATCCTTTTGGGTGAATTAGAACAATGCTGGACCATTACATCATTGTCCTAGGCTTGGCTTCCAGCTGGGTCTGGTAAGCCTCCTCATATTTGCGGTGGTGGATTCACACTGTGTGCAGTGCACTGGGTGCTGTATTTAAAGCATACGTTCTGACATAAATACCCTTTACTCTACATTGGGACTTTTTATGGACTAATACTTTTTAGCACAGCTTTGTTTATATATACAAAAATTATGGTGCCTACAAACTATGGACATTGGTTTATGGCGTTTTTATTATTTATTTATTTTTTTACTGGTAATGGCGGCAATCTTTTTTATCGGGACTGCAATATTGCGTCGGACATATTGGACGTTTTTGACACTTTTTTTGGACCAATGACATTTATACAGCGAACAGATCTGAAAATAGACACTGATTACTGTATAAATGTCATTGGCAGGGAAGGGGTTAACACTAAGGGGGCAGTGAAGGGTTTAAATGTGTTCCCTGTGTGTGTTCTAACTGTGGGAAGGGCGGGGTTGACAGGGACATGACATATCTAACTGATCTCGATCACATGGATCAGTAGATCTGTCATGCCCCCCCTCACAGAGCGAGGAACTGCCGAGTTTACATCGGAGGTTCCCCATTCTGGCTCTCTGTGACCAGATTGCGGGTCTCCGGCGGACATCGAATCTGCCAGACCCGCGGACACGCTCACGCGGTGTGTGGTGACGCGCAGAGCGTGCCTGGCACGAGCAGAGGAGGAGGACATCAATTGACGGCCTCCCGGCAAAGCAGATCTGTGCTGTAGCCGTCAATTGGCTATAGCACGGATCTGAAGTGGTTAAAACTAACACACCAAGGTAATAATACTTATTTTAAAAAAGTGGCAATCAGTTTTAGCTGCATCCAATGAAATTTGAAAATGAGAGGTACATGGCCAAAATACAGATCCCAAAACTTGTGTTATAGCTTTGTGAATTAAGGCATGTATTTACCTATTTAGGACTTTAGTTGGCAGAAGGAATACAACACGCCCATGGCTTGTTAAGAAAACAGTTTTGCTCATATAAATCACAAACTCTGCATCACTAACAACTAAGTATTTTACTGATGGGTTTTTCAGAGCTATTCCTTCCATATGGTCTAATGAGAATCTTGTCCCAAGAAATTCTCAGCCAAAGATGACATAAGATGTATTCTTGCTTTCTCTCACAGGCCAACAGTGTCTTCCTGCAACTGTAGAGGAGGGACCTTATGATTTTCAGTAGGTTGAAATAAAGTAACCTCTTACTTCATTGCATTTCACAAAGCATTTAGAGCTAAACAACAGGCAGATAAGAAGAAATACATGAATTAATGCAGCTGTGTAATGATTAGTCAACATTAAGTTTAATTTTTTAATTTCCAGCAGTGTAAGTACCTGAATTTGACCTGATATCAGCCTCCTGCAGTCCCTGCACAGTGGGGCTGGAGCGTGAAAGGAAGAAGCAGCACACAGAGCCAAACAGTTCACGTTCCAAGAAGCATACTGATAGGAGGAGGACAGTGAAATAAGCATTAGAGAGTCATTGTGCTGTCATTCATTTCACTGTCCACTGACAGGCGTGGGTCCAGGATTACCTGGGCTCTGAGGAAGTAGTTTGAATCATGCTGACCATTATACTGAAGACTAGCAGCAGAAACATATGCTATGGGTAAAATGCCTGAATCAAAGGTGAATATTGTAACAAAAGCTGGTTTTGTTATTTTTTCTTTATTTGGGCTATTTATTTTTATCTCAATATTTTTGGCTGGGGTTCTGCTTTAAGTTAACTATTATTATGGGATAGCATAAATTCAAATGATATGAAACTAGCCTGGCATCCTTTGTGTGCAATGTAATAAGAAAAAACTCCATATTTTTCTAGTTCTATTTAACCTTTAATATCTACAAGGTGCAATCCATAAAATTTCTGACAGACTTTGTATTTTTTTTACCTTCAGAAAAAAACAATGTTGTTATCAGTACAACAGTATCTGAGGTAGCACAGCTTGTCTTGTCTCATGACCATGCATCAAAACTCTATCCACAAAGGGCCCCTGGGATCCTGCTTACTAGAGTCCACTGGGCACAGACAGCTGGCAGCATGTTCTGTGCACTGCGCGTGCCTCTGCATCTTAGCAATGTGTTTCTCTGAGCTAGGCTTTCAATCCAGTATGAATAAGACAAATGCTGTCTAGGGTGTTTTTAAAGTCTTTGTTATGCTGTGCATACAAGTGCAGGAAAGAACAACACATAAATAGGAAATGCTGCAACTTATTTGGAAATAAGCAAACTATATGACATAAATGTAAGAATATATATATATATAGGGATGCTAGCAACAAATATTATGTACATTTATTTTGGATTATTTTTTTTTTAAGGGAATTTCTGTTTTAAAATATGTCTAAAGCTAATAAAGCAATTTTTATAGCATAATCAATGGTTAAAAGCCATCACTTCCTTTTCTCATTTAACAAATTTTGGCGTTACAACTTTAACCACTTGCCGACAAGCCGCCGTCATTTTACTGTGGCAAGGGGGCACGATCCCACGAATAGCCATCGTTATACATTGGCGTGGGATCTCGCTTTTGTGGGCACTGGTCAGCTAGGGGAGCCACTCAGCAGGTGGGGCAGATGGGGCAGACTCGATGTCCGCCAGCCTCTTTCGATCGTTCCCCGCAGTGTCAGAACGGGGATCTGCCTGTGTAAACAAGGCAGATCTCCATTCTGACAGAGACGATCACACATATCCTGCCTTTCTGCTATGCAGGAAGACAGATCTTTGTGTTTCCCCAGTCACACAGTTCCCCATACAGTTAGAAAACACAAACAGGGAACACATTTAACCCTTTGATCGCCCCTAGTGTTAACCCCTTCCCTGTTAGTGTCATTAGTACAATAACATTGCATATTTTTAGCACTGATTACTGTAATAATGTCACTGGTTCCAAAAAAAATTCTCAAAAATGTCTGTTAGGTGTCTGATCTGCCCACTGCAATGATGCATGCCCGCTAAAAATCGCTGATCGCCACCATTATTAGTAAAAAATATATAAATAATAAAAATGCCATAAATCTATTCCCTATTTTGTAGATGCTATAACTTTTGCGCAAACCAATCAATATATGCTTATTGTGATTTTTTTTACCAAAAATATGTATAAGAATACATATTGGTCTAAACTGATGAAGAAATTTGTATTTTTACCTTTTTTTTGGTTATTTATTATAGCAAAAAGTAAAAAATATAGTTTTTTTTCAAAATTGTCACAAAATAAAAAACTCAGATGTGATCAAATACCACCAAAAGAAAGCTCTATTTGTGGGGAAAAAAGGACATACATTTTGTTTGGGTACAACGTTGCACGATCGTGCAATTGTCAGTTAAGTCGATGCAGTTCCGTATCTAAAAGAAATGGCCAGTTCAGGAAGTGGGTAAATCCTTCTGGTCCTTAAGTAGTTAAAACATAAAATATACTTTTTTCTATACTATATTCATAGGGATTTAACTTTTTCCTTTCCATTGACATGTAACAGGAAACTACTGCTGCCAGCACACCTGCTTTGTTAAATGAAAGCCCAATTGAACCTTTAGTTTGAATTCGCTAAATACATTCCAGGTGCATGAAAATAAAAGATGTTCATATACTTGCAGTATGCTTTCTTTCTAAAATAGAGTAGCAAATCCTGTCCCCTGCCAACAGCTGCAGAGTGGGACTCGTGCTCTCTGCAGGCTTACTGAGGACAACATCATAATCAATTCAGCAACCATGATCTTGTAGCCAAACCACCCCTGGAATCCTTGCTGCAGGTGCAGATGTGATCTTCTTAATGTCCCATTGACAAAGGCAACAGATGAAAGAGTGCATATATCTTTGACTATTAACTAATGTCTCTTAGTAGCTCAGATTAGCCCATTCTGATTGAAGCAGAAAAACTATTCGCCCTCTGGGAGTGATCAGATGGTGTGATGGTCATTTAAATTTTTCCATCCCTTCTAGACCCACATTTGTACTTCTGGATGACATTTGTGTTTACACACATAATGTCACAATGTCATTTGCATTTTTACCAATTGCAAACCTGTGAAAGATTTGCCATTTTGCTAATTTGTTCCCATATCAACCTCAATTAATTTATTTTCATGTTACTCTAACAATTTAGGCAAAGTTTTTCCCCTGAATGTGTCTTAATATAGCACTGAAAGGGCATAACTCTCGCAAAGTAAAGCACATACAGTCACTTTGAAGTTTATTATGCTGCTATGTTATATAAAAGTCACACTAATGTGATATTATTTAAATCAGTAGACTTTGCTGATTTTATTTTATTTTTATTTTGCAGTAAATATATACAGGTTCTCAAATGACATAAACGGTATGTTCCAAAAAATTACAGGAAGATGCAAGGTTTTTTGTTTCATTTTAGTGTCCAATAAACACCAAGTAAATAAAAACATATGTGTCCAAATGTTTTACCAAAATAAAGCACTAAATGTTTTAAAGAACTATGTTGGAGAAGACTACAAAACACTAAAATGTTTATGTGTATACATGTGCAGAAGTGAGACATCACCAAAATGAAAAAACAAACAAAAACAAATTGGCACAGGGACTCATGTGGTTAAAGATGTGACCTGTGGTTTGTATGCATGTCTAGTTAATACCGTTCTCTAGGGTCACATTAAACAGAACACATGTCACTGCTTCACCTAACCTCACTCAATTCATAAAGGTCAGTGCCTCCAAGAGGGATGACTTGATGCTTGTCTGTGTTTCACATCCTTCCATAAGGTGTTTTTGCACTTGGATCATCTTTTCAAGCATGACCATTTTTCTTATGGCACTATACAACTGTCCTTGAAATTACTGCTTGAAAACAAACGGGTTATATCTTCCATCATTATATACACTATAGTGCAAAAGTTTTAGGCAGGTGTGAAAAAATGCTGTAAATTAAGAATGCTTTCAGAAATAGAAGTGTTAATAGTTGATTTTTATCAATTAACAAAATGGAAAGTACTGATGCTGTTTTGAAGGCAAAGAGTAATCACACCAAAACCAAATCAATATTTGCCTTCAAAACAGCATCAGTTCCTCTAGGTACACTTGCACACAGTTTTTGAAGGGACTTGGCTGGCAGGTTGTTCCAAACATCTTGAAGAACCAACCACATATCTTCTGTGGATGCAGGCTAGCTCAAATCCTTCTATCAGGGTTCTGTGGGTTCCAAACCATCACTTCCAGGACTCCTTGTTCTTCTTTACACTGAAGATTGCTGCAGAATACATTTGGTTTATGTCCGTCTATAAATAGGTAGTAAGGTATGGTAGTCCCTTCGTACACTAACTGGGGTTTACATAAGACGTCGTTAGAAGTCACATTTCTTCTTGTTCCTC
>BLSH010341530.1:785174-796555 GCA_018402905.1 Glandirana rugosa | reverse complement strand
GTTTGTGAAGTCGTGTTAGGTTGTAAATTGGGTATGAGATTTTGATTGTGCATTGTAATGGGGATTCTAATGGGTAGTTGAAGGATTGAGGACTAGAAATGTAATTGGAGATTTGATTCGTTGACAGGTTACGGTTGTGTAAGGATTACAAGTCATTACGGTGGTTAACAACCCCATACGGTCGAAAGTTGTGATAATCTTACCCTACTGTATAATCGTACAATATCACTTGAACTTAGGTCTGTGGTTCCCACGATTACCTTAATAGATTGCCATACATGTCCGTGAAGTTCCACGAAAATAACATAACGGTGTAGGACAAGTCATGGACCTACCATGACTGTCCATTTCTAGGGTCCTATTATCTTTGATATTTTCGTACAGTGACGTTAAAGAACCTGTGTAGACTAGAAAATAAACTCCTTTACCTGTCAGTACCATCCAGGTACTGAACAGGATGTGGCAATACAATAAAAGCACCTTGAAGTGCCTGTACATACCGTTAGATAATTCCATTAGCACCCTTGGTGTCTGGATTCAAGTTCACTATAACATGCTAATATGTCATCCCATTCTAATAGTGTTGAAAGCTGGCATACCCCAACAATTGGTGGCATTACTGAACATTAGGAATGTGTTGGCATTGGACAGTTGCTTAGTTTAGAGGTTAATGTAAAGATCAGGAGTTAGGAAGTTGATGGGTAATCTTAGGGGTAATGTTACGTGTTAGTTTTAGAGTATGGGTTAAATGTTGGATTGTGCTGAAGTGTTTGCAGATAAGTCATAGGAGCCAGGTTGTAAATGATGTATTAATTAATACAGTTCTCCTTTAATGAATCCCCCAACCCCCTGAGTTCAGTTGGACAGATAAACAACCAACCTTTCTATCCATATGATATTAACTTTAACATTGATTTTACCAGGTATGATTTTGGAACAGCCTTCAATTTTTCAGGCTCATTACTGGGCATGCATGCACTGTAAGATGAGGATCTGCAAGTAATGTTTTTACTGGTAAGCTGTGCAGCAAAGGACTGCATAGTGACAATTGCTGAAGCTGAAAAGAAAGCAAGTAAATGACCAGGTGAGCTGCTTTAAAGAGGTGGGGCATAATTTGAAGACAACTGTACAAAACTACAGGGTTACTTCAATAAAATAAATAATAATAAATCCACTTTTGTAGAAAAAATATAGCACATTTTTTTAAAAAATGAAATTCATAGACAGGCTGTATTGTAATTTAATGTTATTAAAAATTACATTTCCTTTTCAATCTGCAGCTGTCATTTTCTGTAAAATGCAATATGACAACTGTTACCACTGGTATAGAGAAAGCCTCATAGAATGTTATTTTCTGCTTGTGTGATTGTCTCAATGATTTTCCCTGAAGTCTGCACTAAGTTACATGTCAAATTTTAGGCAACCCCTGCAACAGAAAATACATTTTTGGTGAAATGCTCCTCAAGGGTTAAATACATCTAAAAGGAAGGTAACAGTTCAGCTTTTCTCATTTGAAAACTGAGAATGCACCTGGCAATTATAATGAACCAGACTCTCCCTTTTAGAATCAGTCTGCACATGGTCAAAAAAAAAAAAAAACAGTGCTCTGCAACAAAGGTTGTTAACTATTTTGCACTGGTGCCTCTGACCCTTTAACCACTTCAGCCCCACAAGGATTTGCCCCCTTCCTGACCAGAGCACTTTTTGAGATGTGGCACTGTGTTGTTTTAACTGACAATTGTGCAGTCACGTGACGTTGTACCCAAAGAAAATTGACACCCTCTTTTTCCCACAAATAGAGCTTTCTTTTGATAGTATTTGATCACCTCTGCATTGCTTCTGATCACCGATATAAACAAACAAAGAGCGACAATTTTGAAAAAAAAACAATATTTTATACATTTGCTATGATACATCTAAAAAAATGTATTAAAAAAAACAAATTTATTTATCAGTTTAAGCCGATGTATATTCTACTACATATTTGTGGTAAAAAAAATCGCAATAGGCGTATATTGATTGGTTTGCGCAAAAGTTGCCGCAATTACAATCTATGACAATTCATTTATGGCGTTTTTACTATTTTTTTTTACTAGTAATGGTGGCGATCTGCAATTTTTATTGGGACTCCAACATTGCGGCGGACAGTTCTGACATTTTTTACACTTTTTTGGGACATTTATACAGCAATCACAGCTAAAAAAAACACTGATTACTGTATAAATGTCTATTTATATTTATATATATTTAATGCTGGGCTGGCAGGGGCATGACAGATCTAACTGATCCCAATTACAGGGATCAGTAGATCTCTGTCATGTCGCCTGTCAGAACGGGGAACCGCAGTGTTTACATTACATGCAGAGAAACCAGCCTTAGGCTGGGATCACACCTATGCGAATTGGAGGTGGGTTCCTCGCATCCAATTCGCAATAGCAGGAGATATTGACCAGCTCTCTATGGAGCCGGTTCACATATCTCCTCAGCAGGTCTGGTGCGTTTTGCACAAAAAGCTGTGCATCTTTTGGACCATTTTCAGGTGCGAATTCAGCCCAAAATTTGGGCTGAAATTATACCTGAAACAGGGAACCAGGACACACCAGACCCCTGCTGGGAGTGTGAACCCAGTCTGAGATTCACAGATATTTCTTATTTTTTTTGTCCCTTTACCTACTCATGTCTATTCAGAGTGAACTGTGTGTATGTTAAGGTGTGCAGGACAGGTGGCAAATTGGAGTACATGCAGAGATAGAGGCTGGAAAATTGGTGTAAGTTTAAACACCACCTCCTACCTAAGCAATTACACTAATGCCCCCCTCTGCTGCTCTTATTGAAATAGATTGTCACTCCTCTGAAAAGCAATCCACACAGATTTCTTTTCAGAGGCAATTGACAGGCAGTGGAGGTATCGGTATGCTCCCTCCTCACCACCTGTATGGGCACTAATGAGGCTGCGCAATTGAGCACAGGTAAGGCTGCATTGGTGAGGCTGCATTGATGGGCACTGGTGAGGCTGCATTGATGGGCACTGGTGAGGCTGCATTGATGGGCACTGGTGAGGTTGCATTGATGGGCACTGGTGAGGTTGCATTGATGGGCACTGGTGAGGCTGCATTGATGGGCACTGGTGAGGCTGCACTTGGTACCCACTTTAAGCCCACATTCACATTGGGCTGATTTAGCATGGGATTTGACATGTCAAATCGCATGCCAAATTGGCAGTTATTGCTGGCAATGGCAACATTTGAATCGGTACGATGCCAAATTTATGGCGCAGCATAGATTCCCAAAAGTAGTTCCTGTACTGCTTTTGGCGACATTGAGGGCGATTTGAATAGACATCTGTACATTAACCCTGACAGATGTCTGTCAAATCGCCTCCGAAGTCATACTGCATTACTGGTTTGAAATCGTGCGAGTTATGTGTTATGCGAGTAATGTGAACCTGGGCATAAAGTACAGAGAGGAAGAGGTGGAGCCTAAAGAGGAAGGGGTGCGGTTTACAAATGACATTACCAGGAAGGGGTGGGCAATATTTAAATTAGGGGGTGCACGAGTTTAGTCAGGCCTAGGGCAGCACAAAACCTAAATACACCACTGAGTAGAGGGACCACCAGCAGGAGGAAGGAGGTTCTTATTCCTCTATATAGATCTTTAGCGAGACCTCACTTAGAATACTGTGTCCAGTTCTGGAGGCCTCACTAACAAAAAGATATTGATAAGATAGAACGAGTTCAGAGAACAAAAGTAACAGGTAACAAAAATGGTGAAAGGTCTAGGAGATAAAACATATCAAGAGCAGCTTCAGGAACTTAATATGTACAGTCTGGAGGAAAGAAGGGAGAGGGGAGACATGATTGAAACCTTTAAATACATCAAGGGGGTGAATAAGGTTCAGGAGGGCAGTCTTTTCAATATGAAACCAAAATCAAGAACACGGGGACATGACCTCAAACTAACTGGAGGGAAGTTCAAAACCAATCTTAGAAAGTATTATTTTACTGAAAGGGTGGTTGATGATTGGAATAAAGTACCAACAGAGGTTGTGAGACAGTCAACAGTAAATGGCTTCACACATGCTTGGGATAAACATAAATCTATAGTCAGATAACAAGGTTAATGTGAAAAAATAAATAAATAAATAAAAATAAAAAGGGGCAGACTCGATGGACTACTCAGTCTTTTTCTGCCATCACTTTTCTCTATTTCTATGTAACTAGATAGTAACATTTACAGGTAAAGTTGATCCAGGGAATATTCGATTGCCTCTCGGGGGATCAGGAAGGGTTTTTTTTCCCCTGCTGTAGCAAATTGGATCATGCTTTGCTGAGGTTTTCTCCTTCCTCTGGATCAACCGTGGGTATAGGATTGTGTATATGGAATTGTATTTTTTTTGGTTAATTTATTGCTTGAACTTGATGGACATGTGTCTTTTTTCAACCTGACTAACTATGTAACTATGCTGAGAACGATCATGCCATCTTTATTGATCCCGTGTAGTCATCTCTTGTTAATTATATCATGATGGTTTTATCACATAAGTTCATATATGTTCATCTGCTCTAAATTTTCTGAGTTGAAAAAGATTTGACTTTTTTAGCGGCTTGTTTTTTAGGACCAATTACAGCTTCTTTTGACTCTATTGTACTTGTCCAGTTGTCATTTAAAACACCAAAATAGATTTATCTAGATATGCTCTTGCTTTGCCTTACCGTGAGTATAAACTGGCACATACCGAATGATATGAGTGTCTTGCTGACATCTGACAAATTTTCACAGCCCTTGTCATTCTGTGCATTAGTGCCACCCGCATATTATATAAAGTCTTATATATCGCGTGGGATTTAAAGGCAGGTGCCTTGGCATATGTCTAAACGGGATATCTCCTGTCACATATTTTATTTGTGAAAGTCTTTCTTCTCTCTATGTTCTTCTCTATTTTAAATTCTATATTTAAGAAACTGAGCTAAGTTAAAATAACTTGTGCCGTGAAGACACAGAGTTCTCTAAAGCACTTAACAAGTTTTTTTTTTTGTTTGCTTCTCCATTTCCTTCACCCTTTGTATCAAAAAAGAAAAAAAACAGTCTGAGTTTTAGAAAAAAAGATGTATTGCTTGTTTTATTAGAACAATAGCAGCAATAGTGGAAAACGTATCAGTTATATTGTGGTAGGGAATAGAAGCTGCACATAGCAATGATGATGTTCAAAGCTTAGTAACTAAGAGCGAACCATAAGACTTCATTTTTATTATAGCCAGATCATATTAGTGATGATTTCTAATTGGGTGTTGTGGATTTGCACTTGAACATCAGCGTCGCTATTTCACTATTTGTATTGCTGTTTTGAGTAAACCTAAACAACGCAAGATGCCTGTAGAAAATTTTACATAGATTGGTTCTTCCTGCCACATTAACAGAACTGAGAAAATACAATAATCCATTCTTTATATAAGACATATGGAGAACTGTGCAATGTATTTTTAAATGGAAGGGTCTCAAAAACAAAAGTAACTTTAAATGCATTTTATGTTCATCTCTCATTCTTCCAGATATCTATAGAAATAGTGTTTGAAGCGCCACTTCTCACGGTTCAGCCATCCAACCACTTATTTCTCATGCCATGCCTTTATAAAATCTTTTTCTTTCTGAGGGTTGGAAAAGTTTTAGTGTTCCACAAAAAAAGGTCACTTGAATGGTACATTGTTGCAATGGTCCCAGTAGGACATAATTTAATAGGAAGCTGATCCTGGAAGCGTTGGCTTATATATAAAGAAGATTGCTGCAAGAGATGCTAAAATGTGGTTTATTCCAG
This sequence comes from Glandirana rugosa, assembly GCA_018402905.1. Lineage (NCBI taxonomy): Eukaryota > Metazoa > Chordata > Amphibia > Anura > Ranidae > Glandirana > Glandirana rugosa. The sequence goes on along the minus strand of BLSH010341530.1, from coordinate 790,743 downwards.
CATCTCGCAACATTAATACAGTATATCACCTACTTTAGGACTGATTCACATGTGAACTTAGGGGTCAACTATGATTTCCTGCAGGAGATTCAATGGGGATTTCTGCAAACAGTTGCAGGTTTAAAGCCCCACACAAAGCAATACAAGGCTGACTCATTGTGGAAGATCTGTTTGCATACATGGCTGTTCATCCACAGGTAAATTCTGCATGTCTGGTTACATGCAAATGGCCATTAACCACTTCAGCCCCGGAAGGATTTACCCCCTTCCTGACCAGAGCACTTTTTGCGATTCGGCACTGCGTCAATTTAACTGACAATTGCGCAGTCGTGCGGCGTTGTACCCAAACAAAATTTGCGTCCTTTTTTCCCACAAATAGAGTTTTCTTTTGGTGGCATTTGATCACAAAAACAAACACAAACATAAACAAAAAAAAGAGTGACAATTTTGAAAAAAAAAACAATATTTTTTAATTTTGCTATAATACATATCCAAAAACAATATAAAAAAACAAATTTATTCATCAGTTTAGGCCAAAATGTATTCTTCTGCATATTTTTGGTAAATCAAATCGCATTAAGCGTTTATTGATTGCTTTGTGCAAAAGTTATGGGGTCTACAAACTATGAGAATTGATTTATGGTGTCTTATTATTAATTGTTTTTTTTTACTGGTAATGGCGGCAATCTGCAATTTTTATCGGGACCGCGATATTGCGGTGGACAGATCGGATATTTTTGACACTTTTTTTGGGACCATTGACATTTATACAGTGATCAGGGCTAAAAATAGCCACCGATTACTGTATAGATGTCATTGAGCGGGAAGGGGTTAACACTAAGAGGGCGATCAAGGGGTTAACTGTGTTCCCTCACTGTGTTCTAACTGTGTGGGGGCTGGGCTTGCAGGGCCATGACAGATCTAACTGATCCTGATGACAGGGATCCGTAGATCACTGTCATGCCGCCTGACAGAATTGGGAACCGTCGTGTTTACATTGGCGGTTCCCCATTCTACCCCTGTAGTAGGCGATCACGGGTCGCTGGCGGATATCAAAACCGGCCGACCTGCGGCCACACTCACACAGCATGCAGCGTGCACAAGATATCCGGATATCAGGATAAAGTGCTAATGCATGAAACAAGTCACAGCTTTCCGGGCAACCCCTCACACTCCCGCTGGCTGTGGGAAATCCTTCCACTATCCAGCTGACGACTGATGTCACAACCCCCAGTGGCGACGTGGATGCTCTGCCTGGGCAACCAGCTAACGCCTTTTCTGCCCACCACCCGACAGGCTCCCTGTCTTGCCGGCTTCCTGAACCTGGCTTCTCTCCGAGCTCTCACCCTTCAGCCTCCAGTGTCACCTCCTTACTAGCATGACGGGTCTCCACACTGTGAACTACCGTGCGGTCACACTGGCTGAGCCGGCATATCCATCTTTGCTGTCTTTCTGACGTCCGGCTTCCTGAGCTTATCTTCGGTGCTGCTCTGGGTCTCCCTCCCCCTCTGCATCGGGGCAGCGGTGTGTTACAGTGTCCCACCGGTGTTCTGTTGGAGTCCCTCTGCTGAGGTGGTCAGCCCATCCCTGGTTGCCCTCCTGGATCACACACTGTCCACTTCCATCTGTGAACTAGCATCACCACCTAGGTCCTCTGGCAGAGACCATTCTGTCCATCCCACCACAGCATGGGCAAGGCACCCCCCCCGCTGCCCTCGATCCACCCTGGAATGGAAGTTGGACCCTCATGACCCACACCCAGCCATGGTATAGTGCTACACACTTAATCTTTCATACCATTGTATTTTTATCTCTGTGTCACCATGGCTAATTTGGTTTTTTCGATTCAGCACTTTATCCATCTAAGCCAATTGTTACCTCCTTTGATCCTTTTAATAAACTTTTGACTATTTATCTCAAAGATTATCGCATATTGTTCATGACAGCCTAGCCTACAGAGCGCTATTTCTGTTTGGTTTACCATAACAACTGATGCAGCTACTCCCGCCTCCCTATGCCTTCCGCCTCTCCGCCCGTACCACAAGGGGTCCAGAGCGACCAGCCAGTCAGATAAAAAATATATAAAATTAGTTTGGCAGTTCTAAGTAATTTTCTAGCAAAAAATACAGATTTTAACTTGTAAACAAGTGTCAGAAAAAAGCCCGGTCCTTAAGTGGTTAAATAAAACAGAAAAAAACTCCAGATAGGATGTGCAAAATACAATAGTCAATAAAAACCCAATTAGGTTTCAGTTTACTGAAAAAAAGTACAGGTAATGACTTATAATAGTAATCACTTTAATTGGCATGGAGCTTCAGTAGGTAAGACATAATTAAGAATTTAGAGTGGATTTCAACTCTAAATGGATGACATTTAGTTTGCTCATGTGTTGTGTATCATAAACAATTGCCATTTTTTAAAAAGAAAATGCAGTATTCACCTTTCTTATTGTTTTGCATCGTAATGCTGTCAATTTCCTCCAGTCTTTTTCTGAAACTTCCTTTCTACATGCATGCGCTAAAGCATTGTCTGCACATCATTGCTCTGGACTGGTTCACTAAAAGTAGCAACAGTGGACCATGCCAAAAGATGTGACATTGTGACAATGTAGGAGCTCAATGGGGAGACTGTTTTTACCTCATAGAAGGAAACTTGTGAGCAAGGACACTAATGAAATGATCACCAAGGTTTTTTTTTTAAATCTGTATTTTTAAAAAGATTGAAGGCAACTTTTGAAATTGAGAATGAGCTATGAGTAAGCGCCTGTGAGAGGGGCATGAAACACATCAGCTCTTGCTCTCTTTTTGCACTGTATGGACTTTTATTAATAAAAGAAGCATTATTTGGAGTGTGACTACCTGGACTTTATTTTCACTGGATCACGGTTTGCACAACGAGCCGGCACCCACGGGAGCACGGGTGGAGATTTTCCAGGATATTTTTCCTCTGTAGCGGATTCTGTCTACTTAACTTTTGAAATTACATTAATATATCAAAATGTATATGGCATTTTAGCGATTGGGTTTACTTTGAAGCTAAAATGTAGGTATGGACTATTTTGCATAGTTACATTGCTCCAACATCTATGCGCCATACTTGACAGATCTCCATGGAAGTTGGAATTCACTGTAGTAGACCATAGAACAACAGTGATCTCCACTATCCTCTGGATTCAGTGTGACCTCTAATGTTCACTATGCAGCAGGGCAGCTGCTCGCTCAGAACAGGTACCATTCAGATAACACTTTGCATTTTCTCAATTAATGCAAAGTGTTCTCTGATTGGACAAGGTGGAGAGGCAGGGCGGTGACATCATACTCTCCACCTCGTCCATCTAGAGAATGCTTTGTATTAATTGAAAAAAAGTGTTCACTGAACAATGCCAGTGCCAAGCAAGTGAACTCCTGCGTTCACTAAGTAGCAGGGTAGCCACTTGGCAGAGGACCCAGAAGCTAGCAGTAATCACTCTAGTAGCAGTGACTACTACAGTGATTTCCAGCTTCCAGTGGGTTCGGCCAGATATGGTACATGCATACTAACATCTGTCCAAGCTGGAACAATATAATTATTAAAAATATTCAATATTTAAACTTCAGCTGATCATGGTCCAAAGTCAGGAAACTTGAGAGTAATCATATTAAAAACTATTGTATGAGTCACTACTCAATATTGAATGTTTTAGGCATATACATGAGTACGGAGTATGTACTAGTACTAAATGCCAAACTATTCAATAATTTATCTGCTGTAGTAAGGCTTGCAGGTTGAGCTATTGAGAAATAGATGATAAAATAAACAAAAAAAGAAAGGGTGGCTAAATCCACCCTCTGCTTATCTGCAGAAACCAATAAAGCATTTGCAGTCAGTTAACTCTGCTTTAGTACTTAGCATTATATGATTTAATCAGATAGTAGAAAAATATTGATGTACAATACTGCATTTCCCTTCCTTCAGAAAAGCTTAGAAATTCGTTTCATAGGGTAACATCTAGAAGTGGCAAGAGATGAGCTCCCCCATTTTGCATCTTATACCATAAACTACTTTCTATCCCTATGGATAATGAGCAATAATAATTAATCCGCATTAGCTATCCTATTACTTTTGGTGCACAGGGACAATTATAACCTGAAAGCAGATTGTGTATGTGTATGTGTTGAGCACTAAGGCTATTAAATCTGAACTACATGCAGATGTAAAAAACATTATTCATTAAAGGTACTTATATAGCACAATACATTTTTCATATATATTGTACATTCACATTGGAGCCTGCCCTCAATGAACTTACAATCTAAGGCCCCTAACTTACATTCATACATGCGCAAACAAGGACACATTTATCTACCAGTATATCTATGGAGTGTGGGAGGAAACCCACCAGGCAAAACATGCAAACTCCGTGCAGGTAGTGCCATGGTTGGCATTTGAACCAACAACCCTAATGCTGCTAGGCAGAAGTGCTAATCACTAAGCCACTGTACTGTCAATTTATCCCATGTTCTACTGGAATAATAATTTATTGTATTTGACATAAGTAAAAATAATCTCTGCTAATATCCTGTAATCCCATCAGTATATTCACATAGGGAAAAATGCTTAGCCAATTAGAATTTTATTGCGTTGCTTCACTCTATTGTCTGAACATGTTTTCAATGATGGGTGATGGCCTCTTCGTTGCTTTGCTTCTTTTATGTCCAGTCATAAGTCTGGAGACTTGGATGACCAAGATGTATTATTTAACTGCATTAGAGAAAAGATAGGTCATTGACATAGCTATGCTGTCAGGCAGAGATCCTTGAGTGATTGGCTGAAAAGAATTGCAAATCCTTTGGTAGGCTGCTTGTCTGGGGTTTAGCTTGATGAAGACCACTTTGGACAGAATGACTGAGTGGCACAATAGAGCTTAAAGTGGAACTTTAGTTAGAAAATGAAGTCTTGCTAGATCACTTCAGGCTCTCCCCTTTTGCAGGTATAGCTATGCAAAACCTTAAAAATAAGTGCCTATACTGTTTAAAATCCAGTAATACACAGTGCCATAAATTTGTACAGAATTCTACAAATTTGTAGAGACCGATCTGCTCACAAGCTAAAGATTTACTGCTACTCAGGGGCATTGGGCTTCAGCAAAATGACAGCCACTGGCACAAAGAAACAGGAATAGAGATGAGCGAACTTCTAGAAGTCTGGGTTCTGCTGGTTCGGCCGAACTTCGGGACAAAGTCCGGGTTCGGGTCCGGACAGAACCCAAACTTTGTCCCGGACCCCGAACCCCATTGAAATCAATGGGGACACGGACTTTTAGGCACAAAAAAGGCTGTAAAATAGTCCTGGAAGGTCCTAGAGGTCTGCAAAAGGAAGGAAATGGGGGTAAGGATGGGACAAGTGACCTACAAAGAAATGGGGACAGGGAAATAACTTTAAATATTTTTAAAAAAATAAAAACATAAAAAATGCAAAAATGGAGATCATCTTCAAAATGTGTCTGAAAAGTATTAATTAACGGTAGAGGCCATAGAACTGTTCTAAAATCATCTTCAAACTGTGTCCAAAAAGTATAAATAAGCTGGGA
>BLSH010341530.1:748587-774513 GCA_018402905.1 Glandirana rugosa | reverse complement strand
TTTATCGCTCTTCTTCTTCTTGCCCTCCCCTTCTACTCGCCTTATTCCCTCATCATTCGATCTTTTTCGTAATCTCATCACTCCTCAACATTACGGTCACTGCCATGGACTCAGGCTACAGGAGGTACGGACGATTCTTTCGTAGGCAAAATTCTGCAGGCTTCTTCTCTTCAGAACGGTCTGTTCGGTGTAATGGAATTTAAATAGTTTCCATAGTAAGAGGTAACTATCGTAAAGGAGGTATGCGTACTACAGTAATTATCACCTCTGGGTGTTACTTTATCCCCCCCATCACCAGCAAAAGGTTTTATTACCCTAATCAACAGCCTGACGCTAGTCTTTTTTTGCATCCTCGCAGGAGAAGACTCTCCGGTCACATGGGCCATTCTATCTCTCCTCACGCTAAAAGCCACTCTCGAAATCCCTCAGTAACATATACCGCAACACATACCTCTTTTGGAATCTGGTTTCTCCAACTTAGTCTCCCGTCAGGGTGGTATATACATTTATAACGTTTTTTTCTGATCGCAGTCCGACAACTAATCCCATTATTTTGGAAAACGACCACTACCCCCCCTATTTCATTGTGGGTCTCCACTATTAATGACATCATGCGTATGGAGGAAATGCTATCAATGGAGAATGATACCTTTGATAAATTTAAGGTAATGTGGCTTGTCTGGCAAGACTTCTCTTCTTCGGACGTCTTAAAACGGATGCTTTCTTAGCAGGCATGGAGGACATCGGACTCAGGTACCGTCACTGGCATTACAACTCCTCACTACTCTAATGCTTTTTCTAGCTTACTACTCCCTTATTCCGCTCATCTTCCCCTCCCGTTCTTCTTCTTCTCGCTATTTCCTACTTTCCCTTTCCCTCTCTTCTTATGCAGCTCTTTCTATCTACCCGTACCTTTATATTTTCATGCAAGACGTTCATATGTCTACTTATACGGTTACTGATTCCACCTCCACTATAGCTGTACACGATAACTGATAAGTGACAGCTGTACAGAAACAATAACTCATAGAAAGCAAGAATATCTATACTGTGTTATTCCCTGAATATCTGTACTTACGCTTTGTGGAAACCAGATGTTTGTCAAGCATGTTCCTTTTTACTTTGTATAACCAATAAAAACATATTTGACTCTAAAATTAAAGCAAGCTGTAGTACCTTTGGATGTTGATGGAGTGGTCTCCATTTGTTCTTATTTCTCCGATGAAGGCTCTCATTACTCTGGGTTCAACAACACAATATATTTTTTTTATAGATTTACAGATTTACAGCACTGGGAATAAAGGAATGAGAATATACCAGCAGTAAGATCAGAGTATTGTCCACAACAATTTATCAACAGATACAGATCATTGTTGCTGGCCTTATGGGGTTGATTTACTAAAGGCAAAGAGGCTGTGCACTTTGCAAAGTGCAATTGCTCCAGAGCTTAGTAAACGAGGTACAGTTTCACTTATCAAAGAATACCCAATACACGTGCAAGGAAAATAAAAAATTAAAATTTTGCTTGCACATGTTTGGATGAGCTTCTGCTCATTAACTAAGCTCTGGAACAACTGCTCTTGCAGAGTGTACACTCTATTTGCCTTTATTAAATCAACCCCTTTGCACCCTTAGTGTGACCATAGTCGTAATATACCTTTTGGTTGGGTGGTATATTCTCTCACACAGGAGCAAGAGTACTGATTGCCTTTGTATGTAAGATGTAAATGTACTGTAAAGAAAGTGCTGATGGCCATTGAATTATAGGAGGTTAAAGTAGCCATAAACAACAACATACAAATGATAATAATAAAATATACATTTGATTCAATATTCATCTTTGATCCTTCCAGAGATTCCCCTGCAGTACTTTTGTTCTGCCACTAGATGTCCTCAGTTTGTTGACCAGCATCATTAAATTGACTTTCTTTGAGCTTGTGCTGCACCTGCCCCAGCCTGTGATTAGACAGTGAAAGGAGAAGCAGCACAGAAATGAGTTCATCGTCCTGACTCTCTGCATTTTTTCTGTCATCATGTTCCTTGTCAGAACTTATTGGTGCCTTTTTCTGCATCACTCTCTTACAATCCAGCCCTTCTGTACAGGGACTACAAGAAGCTAATAATAGCTCTAATTCGGGTACCGAAATATATCTAAATATACCTAAAAATACTTTTAATGTTTACACAGGTACATTTATTGTGTCTTTATATCTGCCTAGAGTTCAGCTTTAATGTACATCTACAATCTATACCAATATGTAGCACAACTGGGATTGCATTCCAGATGTGGAAAGGAGTTAAAAAAGAAGTATAAAAGGATAAAGTAAACAGTTCATTAATTATCTGCTAAGTAATCATTGCAGAACAAAGTATAAACAATGCAATTCATACCGTACCACTAGCTCTTAAAATAACTGTCTAGCTTGGTTTGATGGTGCTATGTGCTTTGTAAATGTTCAAATGCCACTGAAAAAAAGAAGACATCACTGCTACACTCAATTAGTGGGAAATGCTGATCTTGCCATTTGCAGGCAGGCACTTGTTCTAGTTTTGAGTAACAATTTAAATGTATGTCAGCGGTATCATAACTCTATGTGTTCTGTATCTACAGCACTAATGTTATTTTTTTAGCAACTAATTCTAAAACGCACATGTTTGTTGAAGGTAAAATAACTATTCAGTGCTAATTTTGTGTATACTGATTTGCAAATTTGAATTAACATAATTAAGTCATGATGGAACAACACTTCAATAACACTCTGTTCTCAAGATGTGTAGCAAGAGAGAGGTACCTCTTATTGTCATAATCAGTAACACGTACCAGGCTCATCTGCATTGCCGCACTGGCTGTAAACCACAGGTTGTGATATAATAAGGGTGTTCATTTATTAGGCTAAGTGCACACTTGCAAAAATTCTAATGCTGACACTAATGTGAATCAATGCATTTATAAGGCACATTAAACAGCGCACCCCAGATGCCCTCCAAATTTAAGGGGAAGTGATTTTTTTCCCCCCTCACTTTATTTTATAAACATCCTTCAAATGCACTGTTAGTATGATTGTACTATAGACTTGTATGGAATGGGTTGATAAGCTTCAATAGACTCCACACATAAACTCCTCCAGACTCCTCCACACTTGTGTGATGCAAGTGATGCAAATGCTATGTTTTGTAAGTGTGAACAGCCCTGTCCAATGTCCATATCATACATTGTAGCCTGCTTTGCTAGGTGTTTGGGGAGCAGCAAAAACGACACCTCAATGCCTATTGTTAATACCATTGTAAGCAAGGCCTTACATTGTAAGTTGGATCAGTGGCTGTTCTTGTTTTGTTCACATCTCTTTCTTCATAGCAGAGTCATTTATTCGGTACACACATTATCTATTACCATATTATTTTACTGGTAATATTGTTATTTATTATTTTATTATTATATTTTTTGCATGTAGTTTTTGATATATACAGTATCTCACAAAAGTGAGTACGTCCTTCACATTTTTGTAGATATTACTATACCTTTTCATGTGACAACACTGAAGAAATTACACTTTGCTACAATGTAAAGTAGTGAGTGTACAGCTTGTATAACAGTGTAAATTTGCTCTCCCCTCAAAATAACTCAGCACACAGCCATTAATGTCTAAACCGCTGGCAACAAAAGTGAGTACACCCCTAAGTGAAAATGTCCAAATTGGGCCCAATTAGCCATTTTTTCTCCCCAGTGTCATGGGACTCATTAGTGTTACAAGGTTTCAGGTGTGAATGGGAAGCAGGTGTGTTAAAATTTGTGTCATCGTTCTCACTATCTTATACTGGTCACTGGAAGTTCAATATGGTACCTCATGGAAAAGAACTCTCTGGGATTTGAAAAAAAGAATTGTTGCTCTACATAAAGATGGCCTAGGCTATAAGAAGATTGCCAAGATCCTGAAACTGAGCTGCAGCACAGTGGCCAAGACCATACAGCGGTTTAAGAGGACAGGTTCCACTCAGAACAGGCCCTCGCCGTGGTCAACCAAAGGTGGTTGAGTGCACATGCTCAGCGTCATATACAGAGGTTGTCTTTGGGAAATAGATGTATGAGTGCTGCCGGCATTGCTGCAGAGGTTGAAGGAGAGGGGGGTCAGCCTGTCAGTGCTCAGACCATGCGCCACACAATGCATCAAATTGATCTGCACGGCTGTCGTCCCAGAAGGAAGCCTCCTCTAAAAATGATGCACAAGAAAGCCCGCAAACAGTTTGCTGAAGACAAGTAGACTAAGGACATGGATTACTGGGACCATGTCCTGTCGTTTGATGAGACCAAGATAAACTTATTTGGTTCAGATGGTGTCAAGCATGTGTGGAGGCAACCAGGTGAGGAGTACAAAGACAAGGGTGTTTTGCCTACAGTCAAGCATGGTAGTGGGAGCGTCATGGTCTGTGGCTGCATTTGTGCTGCCAGCACTGGGGAGCTACAGTTCATTGAGGGAACCATGAATACCAACATGTACTGTGACATACTGAAGCAGAGCATGATCCCCTCCCTTGGGAGACTGGGCCACAGGGCAGTAATCCAACTAGATAACGACCCCAAACAGACCTCCAAGATGACCACTGCCTTGCTAAAGAAGCTGAGGGTAAAGGTGATGGACTGGCCAAGCCTGTCTCTAGAACTAAACCCTATTGAGCATCTGTGGAGCGTCCTCAAATGGAAGGTGGAGGAATGTAAGGTCTCTAACATCCACCAGCTCTGTGATGTCGTCATGGAGGAGTGGAAGAGGACACCAGTGGCAACCTGTGAAGCTCTGGTGAACTCAATGCCCAAAAGGGTTAAGGCAGTGCTGGAAAATAATGATGGCCACACAAAATATTGACACTTTGGCCCCAATTTGGACATTTTCACTTAGGCGTGTACTCACTTTTGTTGCCAGTGGTTTAGACATTAATGGCTGTGTGTTGAGTTATTTTGAGGGGGCAGCAAATTTATACTGTTATACAAGCTGTACATTCACTACTTTACATTGTAGCAAAGTGTCATTTATTCAATGTTGTCACATGAAAAGATAGAATAAAATATTTATAAAAATGTGAGGGGTGTACTCACTTTTGTGAGATACTCTATGTAAAAACCTTTAATAACCTTTACCTGCACAGGCATCAAATGTTGACTGAGTTGGAAAGGAAAGCATAGTAATTATTTCTAGGGGAGGGATTTTATGGTCTTTGGGATATTTGCCCTCTTTATATAACCTTAAATATTTTATAATGGAATGAAAATAAAGTAGATCTAAACCTTTAATGAATACCATTTAGTATTCTAAAGCACAGTGGTTCATAAATTAGGAGGAAGAGAACACACCTGTGTTTGAATCATGGAGATTTGGATAAAAATATCAAAAGTTTGGATGCCGAATCTTAACCCCATTGAAGTTAATAGGTTTCAAAAGCTAATAGCCAAGATATTGGAAAAAAAGCCCCCGCCCCCAAAAAATCCTTAAGAAAAAGTAGTTTAGAGAGGAAAACAGTTGCCTACAATGCTGCTAATTCCCTTTTCACTGCAAGCTACATCTATTTTGTAAATAATGTAATGGGGATCACATACCATACCAGACTATCACTAATTACCTCTCATCCTGAAAGGAGCAGTGATATCAGGACAATACCTGCAGCTGCAACCATGATCCTGATATATTTTTTTTCAGTCAGTGATTCTGTATACAGCCATTTGATCACTTTAACAGGAAGCAAAAAGGGGTCCCCCCCTCCCACGACCCATGACTTATACCGGGTTCTCCTTTTCCACTGGGGTCCCCTGTACCAATGTGACCTGTCATATTGGATGCACTAGACAAAATGAGAGGAACTTTCATTATTCCTCCCCATCTGTAACATCAGAAATTAGGGTTTAGTCACTTCTGTGTTTTTGTTTGTGGTTTACAAGCCATTACCAGCTTGTAAAGCAAACAATCAAATCGATCTTGGTTTGATCAGCTGCTCTTGAGGGCAGGGGAGAGATTTGGGGTCTAATAGACTCAGATCTCTCCATAAAGGGGACTTGTTATGGCCCATGCTATTGTGATAGAAATAAAGTTCAATCCAATTAAAAGTTAAAGAAACAGGAAGCGAATGCAAGCATGTACATAGGTCCTTCATGCATATGTAAACAGTGATCGCGCCACACATGTGAGTTATTGCCACAAACCTCAGAATGAGAGCAATAATTATATCACCAGACCTCCTGTTTAACTCTAAATTGGTAATCTGTAATGGGTTTTAAAGTGTTTCCTAATGATAATTTAATGCTGCCATTCCATGGGCGTGCACAGTTTTAAAGCATGACATGTGAAGTATCTATTTACTGCGTGTAACGTCATCTTTCCAAAAAGGTTGGGTATTATATTGTGTTTGTATGCACCAATATTCATTAAATTCTGAGGACACCGCGCGGGAAGGGCGAAATGCGTTAGTTGGGGTTAACCTGTGACATCACATCCGGCCTGTGAGGTGCACGCCAGTGTGGTTCTCCCGTGTTCATTTGTTTTTTGTATCTGCAAATACCTTCTACCAAGTGAGTGTAGCCGATTGTTAAATATGTTTTTAATACAGTGGAATTACACTATGGGAGCTTTCCTTTGTTTGTGCTTTTGTCCACGAGGGGCACCAAAGCTTTCCTAAAGTTTGGAACAATACAGGAAGAAGGAAAGTAGTGGAAAGGAGTATATCCAAGGAGAATATATACCTGAACATCCCAACATTTAAAGCGCACCTGACCCGCATGCTCTTGCATAGGGTCCACATCTTTTGGTGAGTGTGGGCACAAGAAGGGAGCACAGCATTGTGCCTGCAATGCGCAAAAAGTGATTTATCAGCATGAGAGACTATCATAACATTGCACCAAAGAGCATGGATGGATCAAGTGTGAATGAACTATGTGTCACCTATTTGTTTGCACAGCATTTGAATAGCACAGTGGACAATACATTTTGTTTAAAATATCTAGGAACATATATGTTGACATTCCTATGCAATATTTATGTATATTTAAAGGGGTAATGCCATGAGTTATGTATACAGTATTTAAGAATATCGAATATCATTGTGGCTACCCATGATTGCACATAAGGAGATATGAATATTGCCATTTAATATTATAATATACAGTGGGTACGGAAAGTATTCAGACCCCTTTAAATTTTTCACTCTTTGTTATATTGCAGCCATTTGCTAAAATCATTTAAGTTCATTTTTTTCCCTCATTAATGTACACACAGCACCCCATATTGACAGAAAAACACAGAATTGTTGACATTTTTGCAGATTTATTAAAAAAGAAAAACTGAAATATCACATGGCCCTAAGTATTCAGACCCTTTGCTCAGTATTTAGTAGAAGCACCCTTTTGATCTAATACAGCCATGAGTCTTTTTGGGAAAGATGCAACACGTTTTTCACACCTGGATTTGGGAATCCTCTGCCATTCTTCCTTGCAGATCCTCTCCAGTCCTGTCAGGTTGGATGGTGAATGTTGGTGGGCAGCCATTTTTAGGTCTCTCCAGAGATGCTCAATTGGGTTTACGTCAGGGCTCGGGCTGGGCCATTCAAGAACAGTCACAGAGTTGTTGTGAAGCCACTCCTTCGTTATTTTAGCTGTGTGCTTAGGGTCATTGTCTTGTTGGAAGGTAAACCTTTGGCCCAGTCTGAGGTCCTGAGCACTCTGGAGAAGGTTTTCGTCTAGGATATCCCTGTACTTGGCCGCATTCATCTTTCCTTCGATTGCAATCAGTCGTCCTGTTCCTGCAGCTGAAAAACACCCCCACAGCATGATGATGCCACCACCATGTTTCACTGTTGGGACTGTATTGGACAGGTGATGAGCAGTGCCTGGTTATCTCCGCACATACCACTTCGAATTAAGGCCAAAAAGTTCTATCTTGGTCTCATCAGACCAGAGAATCTTATTTCTCACCATCTTGGAGTCCTTCAGGTGTTTTTTAGCAAACTCCATGCAGGCTTTCATGTGTCTTGCACTGAGGAGAGGCTTCCGTCCGGCCACTCTGCCATAAAGCCCCGACTGGTGGAGGGCTGCAGTGATGGTTGACTTTCTACAACTTTCTCCCATCTCCCGACTGCATCTCTGGAGCTCAGCCACAGTGATCTTTGGGTTCTTCTTTACCTCTCTCACCAAGGCTCTTCTCCCCCCGATAGCTCAGTTTGGCCAAACGGCCAGCTGTAGGAAGGGTTCTGGTCTTCCCAAACATCTTTCATTTAAGGATTATGTAGGCCGCTGTGCTCTTAGGAACCTTAAGTGCAGCAGAAATGTTTTGGTAACCTTGGCCAGATCTGTGCCTTGCCACAATTCTGTCTCTGCGCTCTTCAGGCAGTTCTTTGACCTCATGATTCTCATTTGCTCTGACAGGCACTGTGAGCTGTAAGGTCTTATATAGACAGGTCTGTGGCTTTCCTAATCAAGTCCAGTCAGTATAATCAAACACAGCTGGACTCAAATGAAGGTGTAGAACCATCTCAAGGATGATCAGAAGAAATGGACAGCACCTGAGTTAAATATATGAGTGTCACAGCAAAGGGTCTGAATACTTAGGACCATGTGATATTTCAGTTTTTCTTTTTTAATAAATCTGCAAAAATGTAAACAATTCTGTGTTTTTCTGTCAATATGGGGTGCTGTGTGTACATTAATGAGGAAAATAAATGAACTTAAATTATTTTAGCAAATGGCTGCAATATAACAAAGAGTGAAAAATATATATATTAATCACGGGTGTCATTATTATACTTTTTTTCACATACTGTTTTAAAAAAACACATGGGCGATATATAAGAGAATATTAGCCCATGGGTGAACATTATTTTGTGTCAGTATATATATATATATATATATATATATATATATATATATATAAAAAATTATAGAGGGAGAGAGAGAGAGAGGGGGGATGTTGAGAGGGGTAGCTCTGTAACCTGTAGTATATTGATTAAAATGTGTTTTTTCCTGAAATTTTGCATTTGATAAACCGATGAACAAATATTATGTGACATAAAAAAATCCAACAACTACTTTATTTTCCAGGGCCTCTGCTTAAAAATATATAATGTTTGGAGGTTCTAAGTCATTTTCTAGCAACAAATGCCAATCTTAACATGTATGAGAGAGATGTCAGAATTGACCCCAGACTGGAGAAGGTTAAGGAGGTATTTTATGAATTGTGAGGGGTGGGGGGGGGCGGCATTATATTGTTTGCAAAATAGGGGAAGCTTTCAGGGAAACATTGTTTTCTATTTGGGACTTTTGCCATACATGTACAAAAATGACACAAGGTCCCCCCGAAATCGATGCCAGAACTTTTGGATCTGGCACAGATTTTAAGGGGGAATTTCAAGCATGTAATAGCCTGAGTACCCCAGTCCATACCAGATACTTAATGTGAGAACGTGTTCCCCCTTCCTAAACCATACTAAGTCACATGTCCTCAACAGCGGCGGGTGGCTGTTGATGAGAGCAAGGACATCTTTACCAAACCCCGGGCCAGTGGTTGTGGGGGTGCAGAGAGTACGGAATCTGTAATCCCTTTTAGGATAAGGGGGTTCCAGATTGTAAATGAGTACAGTGTCCATACTACTATATCCCTACTAATTCACAAAATAAGTCAATAAATAATCACACACTAGTTCTTTATTACACCCCCCCCCAAAAAAAAAAAATACAGCATTGTAAATTCAGCATAGTGAACATCACCTGCTGAAAGAGAAAACCTGCATCCCGCTCCCACGGTTTCACTGTCACCCATACTCCTGTCCTGATGTTTCCATGCTTTGGCCAAATTGGGATCCTGCTACTGTGCTGCTCCAAAATCCTCCTTGGTTTATCTGTTAACTCTGACCAGCCAACCATGACCACAAGTGGGAAGTTGTCAAGTACCTCTGGTGCAGGGTTGCCAACATTCTCATCAAGTTCAGGCAAAATAGTATAGACATTTACTTTAGACACATTTTCAGAACTGGGTGCTTGTTTTTTTCCCTTATAGTTCAAGAAACAGAGGGAAATCACAATTCAATATTAAACTGTGTAGCAAGGTTTCTACCGCACCCATGATGTGCTTTACAGTTCTACTAGGTAATTCCACTGAGAGTGCCGCAATAGGGTAATCTATCATCCAACATGTGAAAACAATTATGGTAATTTCTTTGCCTTTTTAAAGGAAAGTTATATCAATTTACCAGCTGAGCCACATCTTCATTACAACACGTGGCTCACATGTTTGATGGTGGATCAATTTACCCAATACCCTCTTTTTGAAACTTTAGTGATGGGGTTGTGTCACCTGGATTCCTGGCCTTACCACCAGGTCTGCTCTTTTGGAAGTCCAATGAAAAAAAAAAAACATTCAAGAAGCACTGAGACTTTGATGTGAGCTCACACAAAGTAATGAGAGGGCAAAAACATTCAGGATCTTGATTGTGTATGCCGATGCTGCTGGCTGGTCACTCTCCTAGTCCAGCAATTAATTTCTCCACATAGATTTACACAGGAAAACCCTATTTCGAGTCCATTCAAATTTCATATTTGAACTGCAGCCCTGATGAAGTGGGAGGTCTTTCTGGCCCCTGAAATGCATTGACTGTTTTAAGTGTAAACTAAAAAAGTAATTTGGACCCATTTATCCTTTGGTCTGGTGCTCCTTCCATTGGCGAAAGCTTTTTTGGAAGTATCAGTCCAATTTTCTGTTAATGAGTTAAATAAAGAAAAAAGGAACTTACATATGTTGGTAAATGGATGGGCCTGGGATCAGAGTCACTCAAATCTCCTAGAGGTATAAATTGAAACTGAACATTTATTGAAGACTGAACAGCCTTTTAAAATAAAGTTAATTTTGGATGGGGCAGTTCTTCATATTATAAAGCTGAAATAAATTTTCTAATTATGACTTAACTTTACAATGTCTTTTTTAATGAGACTGAGATAAGGCTGTTTTTAATTTAAAAATATACTTTCATGAATTAAGTCCAACTAATCAAGTGAGATTATGCAATGCACTAATTGCTAGTTAAAACACTGCACTCTTTTAAATTCATATTCTTAAATTATTAAAGGTGACTGGCATAGTATTCTGAAAAATATCTGTACTTCTATTTTATGGGAGTAAACCACATGCCAAGGCTTTTAAAATATGTCTTTTGATCTAAATTACCATAGCTTAAGATTAAACAGTAGAGGATCCAGACAGTTCAGTTCACTTTATGAAAAAGCAGCTATGCAATTTTATTTATGCTATATCTTGGTAAAAAATGCCTATTAAAAAACCTTATACACCAACAAACCTATTTTTATAGGGCTTATTAAACATAATTTTACAATTATCATTTACATTTCATTTAAATCCATTTTAATTTTAGGTTGTGATTCTACAAATCGTAGAATTGTGTAAGGAGGTTCAGGACTTATGCTAAATGTAGGCTTATAGTCACAAGCCACTTTAATTATAATGTATATCAATAAAAAATACATTTAATATAAACTCCAAGAAAAAAATCAAGTTTAGCTTTAATTGATGTTAGCACATTCTAATAGTTTTATACAATATAGGAAAACATGGTCTAAACTATATACCATACATTTAATGGATTTTAACAAATGTAAACCAATATTTTACTATTGGTATTCATATAAGCCTTGTCAACAATTAAATTGCTGCTTGCTAAGTGGCAGAATCTTCTTTATTTGAACCGCCTGATCATGCTTAGTGTTGTAATTCAAAAAAAGTGCACCCTATTACAAAGAAAGTTTATTAGAAGGTGTCTTACAATACATGATCCTACTAATGCAGGAGATGGCTATAAACATAATTGTATTTTTTTATCTAAAAAAAGAATAAACAATGCATTTTGTAGGTGGATTTTTATGAAAAATTATCAGTAAATTTAGTTTGGTAAACAGTACAAAAAGTATATAAAATTATTTGGTGTCATATAAATGCAAAACACGCAGCAATGTTAATTTAATATATTGTACATTCCGAAGTAATACAATTATAATGCTTCTTGGATATCCCTCTGAACAAAAACTAATTTAGGTAGTGTGGGGGTTGACAAAAGTCATTATGTAGTATAAATATTTTATGGCTTAATTATGTCCTGTATTACCTTTTTGTCCTACCGATTGATTTCAATTCTAACATGGAATAAAATCAATTGGTCATTATATAGGCTGCAGTTCAGTAAACACTGTGCAAGTTAATATATGGTACATACACATATTTAGTTATAGAAGACCTAAAAGCAAATATAGACTATTATGTTGCAGGTAAATGCTTGATACAGTGCTTTGCTTAAAGTGTTACTCAGCCCACAACAGTAAAATCAGTCTGTATATGCAGCATAGCATGCTTGTTATACTCACTGTGGAACTTAAGGGGTTAATCCTCAGCATTGTTTTAAAAAGGCTGTTTTATCTTGTATGCATAGATTCTTCCCTCCTGCACTGTCAATCTAAGCAAGTTCATATAATACACAGCAGGGTGGTAAAGCTGCACATGCTCAGTTTGGTCTCTTATGCTGGATAGAACATTTCCTGTTTCAGTTGAACTGTTCAGGTTGCATGATATTGATATCACACATGTGGGCATGTATAGAGGCTCTAGTGGAAATCTCCTCCTATTTCAACACGCAGCTATGAACAAACTGTGCAGGTTATCAGGAAACAGTGGTATCCAGATCATCCAAAAAGGTATATAGTGGCAGTATTTCAATGTAAAAAGAAGATTTATATGCTGTGGGAACTGTGTGTGTGTGTGTGTGGGGGGGGGGGGGGGTGTCAGATGAACTATTTTCATATTACTGTGTTTGGTAACACTTTAAGTATTTACCATGTTGGACTGTTTCACATTTTGCAATGTTAAAGTGTTACTAAACGCATTAATATGAAAATAGTTCATCTGCCCCAGCACAGTAACAATCACAAGTCTTTTCTGTGTAAGACAAAAGCCTATACAAAAATACAATGCAGATCTGTGCCAAGAGACTATGGGCTCCTCCTTTTTTTTATAAGGCTGGGTTCACACCTATGCAAATTGGATGCGGGTTTCTCTGCATCCAATTCGCATAGCAGGAGATTGTGACTGGTTCTCTATGGAGCCGGTACACACATCTCTGCAGGGGCTCCAGTGTGAATTGCACAAGAGCCCTGTGCATCTTTTGGTCCATTTCAGGTCCAAAATTTGAGCTGAAATCGGACCTTAAGTGGTCAATGAAGTTGCATCAGACTCCTGCTGTGAGCCAGAGCATGCTGACATGTGAACCCAACCTAAAATTTAGTCCCCGTTCCTGTGTTCCATATCTACTTTTAAGCCTCATGCACATTACTATTTTTTTTTTTCAACAGGTTGCACAAAAAAAACTGACAGCTCAGGTCAGAGTCACTGTACTAACAATCCAATGTTAGTACAGTGATCTCCCCTACTGTGCTATTATGTTCTCACAGGGGGGAGCCCCCCCTACAGATCACCCCAGCCATAAGCTGAAAGCGCTAACCTTTTTTGGTCATGACCAACATTTGGCTCGTGTGTACTAGGCTTTACCTGAAGCTTCACCACAATCCTTAATTGTGGCTGCTTGCATCTCTGACTACAGAAAAATAAACTACACCATGGAAATGTACTAATTTGGAATGCATAGAAGTCCACTCCATTGCTCCATGGTCCCATATGTAAGTATGTAGTCTAGGAACATGTAAAATGACCCTTTGTTCCTTTGAGTCTTTTTCCTATTGCTACCACCATGTTATCATTCCAACACTTATGCTTCATAGGAAGAGGTTTATAAATTGTAAGTCTTGATTAACATTAGAAGCTTGTATTAAAAAAATCCCAGATGCCATAATTAGTTTCTGCATTTTCCTGGCTTAATCCAGTCTTCTCAATCCATAAGCGTAGTTTGTGTGAATGTGCTTGCCATTGTTTTCCTCTTCTTTATGTACTATTAAAATAAATCAACAGAAAAAGAAAATTCTACATTTTAGCTATGTTTTGGCATTTAGAATGTTGTAGTTACCTACGTTTTTGGTAATATACCTAAAATACATATATAAGTATATATTTGTGACTTTTCTCCAGAAGATAGTGTGATGTTTTAGTTTTACTTGTCTCTGTAACCAGTGCTGTGCTTTTCTTCCATAAAAAATATGTATCTTCTACCTCTGTCAGAATGTTATAAAAATGTGATAAATCCTAAATTTAAAAATCAGGTGGAAAGAACAGCCACAATTTTCAGCTATTTGAAGTTAGAGAAGCGTGACTTGCATTGAGTAGGTTTTGTCTGCTTTAAATTACATCACGCTTTAGCAAAATCTGTAGGCAGTGTTGACTGACTTGAACTTAACCAGCTCACTTCCAGTGGGAATGCATCTATTTTATTTAAAGAAAGCCTTGTGCTGACCAACATCTGTTCCAATATGCTTCTGTCTTTGTTAGTTCTCATTGGAGTATATTTGTAATTCAGAGTATTAAAAGGTACCATCTGTTCTTCCTAATCATATTTCTCCTCCAAATAAGACATGCCAATATCTTTACCATCCAGGGTTGATTAATCAAAGTAGTATTGCTGCAGATGCAGTAAATGTTCAGATTGCAATAAGTCAGTATGCAACAGAGTAACAAACATCATTTTAATGCAATCGCTGAGTACATACTATTCAGTAGTAATAAGATTGCCACTACAGTTTAAATGATGCATACATAAAATAGGCTGATCCATTAGGTTTCACATTTAGTGGATGAACTACAATGTGGAACAAGTATTCTGCCAAAAGTGTGCAGTAAGGAGCTTTATTTATTAAAGCTGTGTTCTCTCACTGGGCTAATCATTTCAGGATATCACATTGATTCTTTAAAGGCATGAACAATGTGCATAAGGGTGCAGAGTGTGAGTGAGTCTTGTGTGAGCATGATGCTTACACTAATTATTTGCTTCAATGTATTTCTGCTTGTGTAACATTTAGCTTCATTAATAATACAAATAATAGATTTTGAAGTATTCCATGATGTTACATTTTTTTTCCTGTGTCTATATGCTTACCTATAATGGGCAACAGTGCAAAATTTGACCACATAGTCTGACTTATTCCAAGCAAATCACAAATTTTCCTCTATTAAAATGAATATTATCATGTTTTAATTAATAAAAATGGAAAAGCTACCTATACTGTTCTAGAGTCTCCTTATTGGCTAAACACATATCTAGAAAGTGTTAAGTCAACTTTTATGGGGTATAGTGTGTTTTGACAAGGGGCATTGACTAAGACTAAGACTAGGTACAGCTAAAATGCATCAATAAGGTGTTAATTTTTTGTACTGTGTGTTCCTTGTTATTTAATTAAGATTTATTTTTTTTTTATTTTAGACAGCAATGGTGAGTCAGTGCTAGCATTTGGAAACTGTTATGTGACTATGAGCCTGCAGCTGGAAAAAAAAATTCATTAAGCTATGTAAAGTATATACGTTTTAAATAGGATACTAAGCAGCTACCTTGTAGCTGACACTTTCTTAAGGTACCTTCAGATTCGTTCTCAGCAAGATGAATATGACTGCAGGGAGCATGGGTTCAATAGTGGGGCAGGAATAAATACTTCTTATTCTTTAAAAGTCGCAACCTTGATCCAGCTTGCAGGTATCTGCAACAGGCTCATTAAGGTTGGTTGGAACTCGGTCTCTTGCAGATGTAAACCTTTAAGAATGAACACAAAGTACCAAACCAATGATATTAAACAGAGTTCTGTGTTTCTCCAAAGGTAAACGCTAATGGATCGAGTTGGAGAGCCACTGCAAGTATAGTGTGCTGAATCTGTGCTTTAAGGATTCACACAGATTATCACCTCCCTTTGGTGTTAACTGTGATAATATGGGTATTAGTTGGAGTGTCAAGTCTATCTAAATAACACCAAGAATTCCCTACATTTGCTCATTCCATTAATACTATCCATTGTGAACTACTCTATATTAGCAGGTGTTTTGCAGTGCCAAACAACCAAAATTGGTAGAAGTGTTTGTTTCATTATTCAGGAGAAAGTAGAGATCTTCTTGGAGCCACGAGCTGTCTGGTCTATGAAGGTTGATGGAATGCAAGTTGTATAGTATGGATATTTAGTCTTTCATATTATTTTCCCTTTCAGAAATAAGATACTAAACATTCTTTTTCACTCCAGTCCTGACTTTAACAACTTAAACTGCTTCATTGTTTCTATTGTGAACTCCGAGGATGATTTATATTACAGTGGCTGTGACTACAGAGCTCAGTGATGGTTAATTGCCAAGCGTATTTATTGCTTGTCAAGAATACCGTATGTAAATATTTGATTGTCCATATTTTAGCCACAGCTGTACTTTAAATCATTAAACTATAGCAAGTATATAGACAAAGACTTCAGACTTTTCTCTGACTTTCTTGATTTGCATGCCTATTAGTAACTCAGAAAATACTGAAGTCAACATAACAGTCAGGCAACTAACATTTTCAGAAGGGAGTCAACAAAATAAGCTCTAATGTTTTTTTTAGTAAACCTTTGACAAACTCAGTTTTTGCTGCAATATTCAAAATCAATCCGGGGATTACTACACACACACTATTTTTTTGCCCTAGAAGTTATTAGTCTGAATATTCAGAATTATTCAACCCATTTCCTCTAATCCCAGGTCATTTGGACCCAACCCAGCATGTGACTGGGGTGAGGTGTGCAATGAACAAGGAGAAACAGCACAGTGGTAAGCTCATCTCTCTGTCACTCTGCTTTATCTTCCTATCAGCATGCTTCTTGTCAGCACATAAAGTGGTTGGCTCCTCGTTTTGCTTCTTCCCCTCACACTCCAGCTCTGCAATACAGAGAGGAGCCCAATTCCACACGAGGCTGATACCAGGTCATATTCATGTATTTACACTGTTTGTTTTTAAAAAAAGCACACTTAATAATGTATTACTGTGCCTAAAGTTCAGCTTTAAGTAATAACAAACAAAGGTTTTAAAAGTATTTTTTATTTTATTTAAGTGTGCTATATATTGCACCTCTTGAGTCCCTGGGCCTTTTTTCTCAGGCAATCTCTCAGTTGTGAAAACTATACATTTTAGCGTTTGTAGTGTACCTTAACGTATTATACCTCATTTTTGGGAGACTGATAGGGCTATGATTTAGTAGCAGATTCAGATACATATTTTTTTCTTTCCTTAGTTTTTATTGACAATGAATAGTAATAAATTAAAATAACAAAAGGAGAGTACCTGCTGCGCCCAGTCCAGTCCAGTGCTATGGATGGATTAGACCTCAATCCTCAACATACACACCTCACTCAAAAGAGTTAATGTAGCTGAGTTGCCGTTTAAAATATAAATTATATATACATTCTAAATCACACAATTCATCACTAGTTAATCTAGTGTTAGACTCATTGTACAGCGCTCTTAATAATTATTGCATGTGCTGATAGCAATAAAATCACATCAAATCATGCACCGATTAAGCATGCATAAAGTAAAGTCCGGTAAAGTCCATAAGTGTGTTGCCAAGTGATAGAAGAACTGGTGCGCAGTAGCTACTTAATGGTGTCACTCATTCCAGCCACCTTGTCCACGTCTAATCACTGCGTGAGACCTGCTCCCCTATGGGTATACACTCACCAGA
The DNA here is from genome assembly GCA_018402905.1 of Glandirana rugosa. NCBI lineage: Eukaryota > Metazoa > Chordata > Amphibia > Anura > Ranidae > Glandirana > Glandirana rugosa. The sequence continues at coordinate 756,848 of BLSH010341530.1, read as the reverse complement.
GTTAAACAACTTTTGGGCCCTTCTATTAGTGAGAATGAAGACATCAAAGCTCTCCTTTCGTCCTCCACAATATCACAATGACCTTGACCATATCAGGGATGGGGCAGCAACTAAATTGTTCCTGGTTGGCGGAAGGGGTTTTTTTTTTGCATGGAATGGTAAATAGTAGATACTATTACTGTATATCTGTAGTTTTGTTCTTGAATAGTTTATATCGTTCTATATTATCTTAGTTCCCTAGAGGTCGATGCTCCGAGGAATGTCTTCCAGGGTTCGGAAAATCTCTGTACCGAGTGGGCGGTTCTGATGCTCAAAGGGGATTTGCAATCGAAGGGTGCCTGCACAGGAGCTGTAGCAGCAAAACGAGCGGTCAGTCTCTTTTTGCAGTCTTTTAGAGCAACCAAATTCATGCTCTTAGCTCCCTCAGTCTAGCTTACTGAGTCCCAGGATGAGCTCACTGATTGTCAATAAAAACTAAGCAAAAAGTGACTGACCGCTCATTTTGCTGCTACAGCTCCTGTGCAGGTACCTTTCGGTTGCAACTTCCCTTCGAGCATCGGAACCGCCCACTTGGTACAGAGATTTTCTGAAACCTAGAAGACATTCCTCGGAGCATCAACCTCTTGGGACCTAAGATAATGTAGAATGATATAAACTATTCAAGAACAAAACTACAGATATACAGTAATAGTATCTACTATGTACCATTCCACACAAACTCCCCCTTCCGCCGACCAGGAACAATTTAGTTGGTGCCCCATCCCTGATATGGTCAAGGTCATTGTGATATTGTGAAGGATGAAAGGAGAGCTTTGATATCTTCATTCTCACTAATAGAAGGGCCCAAAAGTTGTTTTACTCTGGTGCATACCCATAGGGGAGCGGGTCTCATGCTGTGATTAGACGTGGACAAGGTGGCTGGAATGAGTGACACCATTAAGTAGCTACTGTGCACCAATTCTTCTATCATTTGGCAACACACTTATGGACTTTAATGGACTTTACTTTATGCATGCTTAATCGGTGCATGATTTGATGTGATTTTATTGCTATCAGCACATGCAATAAATTAAAATAAATGCATTTCCTGTCATTTTTCCAAAAGTAACACTTACATAATTTGCACACCCTGTCCCAAAATATAACATCAACAAAGTCTGCAGATTCCAATAATATCACATTAGTGTGACATTTATGTGGCATAGCAGAATGGCAAAACATTTTACATTAGAAAAGCTCTATTCACCTTTTAATGCTACATTGTGACACATGCAGGGGGAAACATGTTTGCTTAAATTGTTAGTGTAACATTAAGATTAGATTTAGACAGGTTGATGAGAGCACTAATTAACAAAACAAAGATTTTTTTCACAGGCTTGCAATCGCTAAAAATTCTAAAGCAAGGCATTTACTTATGCGAGCATGTGCGCAATAAACACAAATGTCATCCAGAACATTCAATGTCCTTGTTGGAAACAATAAAAACAGAAATAATCTAGGAGGGGAATATTATTATTTTATTTTCATTTAGTTTTAGAACATATATACCAATTATCCCCAACCATTTTGGCACTGGGAACCGGCCGCATGGAAGAAAATTGTGCTGAGGCCCAAGGGGGAACCCGCACGGGGGGGGGGGGGGGTATGCGACTTTTCGCGGGCAATTTGTCGTGGCAGTGGCTGGTGTTGGCATTTCAATTATCATGGCACCATGGTTGTTATGGTGTCAGGATGATTAAAGCACATTATTTCTATTACTACATTGTAATACAGAATTAAATAGTTCAACTCACCATAACGCAGAATCAGTGGGAGCCCAGAGTGTGTCACTTGCCATTCTGCCTGCCACCAGATGTGGATTGTCACTTGTCACACTGCCTGCCACCAGATGTGGATTGTCACTTGCCATTGCCTGCCACCAGATGAGGATTCCACTTGCCATTGCCTGCCATCAGATGAGGATGCCACTTTCCATGCTGCCTGCCAGCAGATGAAGATGCCACTTGCCATTGCCTGCCACCAGTTGAAGATGTCACTTGCCATTGCCGGCCACCAGATGAGGATGTCACTTGCCACGCTGCTTGCCACCAGATGAGGATGTCACTGGCCATGCTGACTGCCACCAGATGAGGATGTCACTTGCCATGCTTCCTGCCACCAGATGAGGATGTCACTTGCCACATTGCCTGCCATCAGATGAGGATGTCACTGGCCACGCTGACTGCCACCAGATGAGGATGTCACTTGCCATCAGATGAGGATGTCACTGGCCACACTGACTGCCACCAGATGAGGATGCCACTTTCCATGCTGCCTGCCACCAGATGAAGATGCCAATTGCCATTGCCTGCCACCAGTTGAAGATGCCACTTGCCATTGACTGCCACCAGATGAGGATGTCACTTGTCACGCTGCCTGCCACCAGATGAGGAGGTCACTGACCACACTGCCTGCCACCAGATGAGGATGTCACTGGCCACGCTGACTGCCACCAGATGAGGATGTCACTTGCCACGCTTCCTGCTACCAGATGAGGATGTCACTTGCCAAGCTGCCTGCCATCAGAGGAGGATGTCCCTGGCCACGCTGACTGCCACCAGATGAGCATGTCACTTGTCACGCTGCCTGCCACCAGATCAGGATGTCACTGGCCATGCTTCCTGCCACCAGATGAGGATGTCACTGGCCACACTGACTGCCACCAGATGAGGATGTCACTTGCCACGCTTCCTGCTACCAGATGAGGATGTCTCTTGCCAAGCTGCCTGCCATCAGAGGACGATGTCCCTGGCCACGCTGACTGCCACCAGATGAGGATGTCACTTGTCACGCTGCCTGCCACCAGATGAGGATGTCACTGGCCATGCTTCCTGCCACCAGATGAGGATGTCACTTGCCACGCTTCCTGCCACCAGATGAGGATATCACTTGCCACGCTGCCTGCCATCAGAGGAGGATGTCACTGGCCACGCTGCCTGCCACCAGATGAGGATGTCACTTACCACGCTGCCTGCTACTAGATGAGGATGTCACTTGCCATTGCCTGCCACCAGATGAGGATACCACTTGCCACGCTGCCTGCCACAAGATGAGGATGCCACTTGTCATGCTGCCTGCCACCAGATGCGTATATCACTTGCCATGCTGCCTGCCACTAGATGAGGATGCCACTTGCCATGCTGCCTGCCACTATATGAGGACACCACTTGCCATTGCCTGCCAGTGCCACTAGATGAGGATGCCACTTGCCTGCCAGTGCCACCAAAAGAGGATGTCAGTGTTAAGGGTAGGAGAGCGGTAATAGGGTGCGGGCATGAGAGATGTTCTCCTTCTGCTCCCCGCCACACCTCCAAACATTGAAGAGTCCCATGCAGTGCAGGCAGTGAGATATGATGTCATCTCTCTGCTCCCAGCTCCCCGCTGAAGTCTTGCGCTGTGAGGGTGAAAGTTGGAGGAGCGGTGATGCAGAGAGATGTGTCATCTCTGCTCACCAGCCCACCTGGCTCTCTCATGGAGCCAGCCTGCCCCAGCCGGCCCCAAGGTTGATTACCCTTGATATATACTATATACGCATGTGCACAGACACGCTTTATATGTATTAATTTATTTACTTTATTTGTTTCTACACTTTACCTGTAATCAGCCAGCAATATATCACAATTACAGTGATGTACTGTAGCAGGGGGGCATGGACAGAGCTGCAACAGATCTGCCTGAGCCTCTGTACATACTGTAGAAGGACCAGAAGAGCAAGAATGGATCATTTCAGCCCCTGTCATTGACAGCCTGTGGTTTCAGCATTATATGCTGCCAAGACACACAGGAGCCAAGGAGTCTGGGTGAGGTTTTGAAATGATGCTAGGACAATTTTCTGCTGTCCCTGTCCAATTTTAAAATGGCACCATGAACTTAAGTGGTTAAAGTATGCATTGTGACAAACAAATATATTTGTTTTAAAACACTGATTAGTAGAAGGATTTTAATACTTTCAATTAATTTGCTATATCATTTAATGTGACACTGTTTTCAACATATTCTGATAACTGTTATTATCTCAGTGAAAAGTATCATTAATGAAGACATTTCTATGTGTTTGTTACTTTATAACAAAATCCCTTTGTTTCTTCTCCCAGTGACACAACAGGAGGAGAGTGAAAATTTTCCCAAAGGAAAGCCCAGTACACACTACAAGTTTTTTTTTTTCGATCAACCCAGTGGGTTGAACCAAAAAAAAAACTGTCAGCTCCAGTCGGAGATGCTGTACTTATGATCCGACATTAGTGCAGCAATCTCCCGCTGAGCTGTTGTGTTCTGACAGGGTACGCCCCCCTGCCAGAACACTCCGTTAAACGCTCTCTGCCATTGGCTAAGAGCACTGATCGGGAGTCGGTCAGCTGCTGGTTTTACAGCATGCACATCCGACAGAAACTGTCCAAACGGCCAGCTTCTGTTGGACAGACCGACACACACACTGGCCGAATGTCTCCTGACATCCGACCCGTGTGTACACGGCTTAAGAGACATTTCTACTTTTGACAGTTATCACCAGGAGAGTTGTTCCCATTTGGCAATGTCCCTTCACTGTATGTGTTCCAGCGTAAACTAATATATGCATGTGTCAACTTGTCTATAGAAAGAGAACATAGAAACTTAGGGATAAGTACATTTATTTAAAAAAAACCTGTACAATTCACAGTTGTTTGGATTCATGAATTGCTTGATTTTCCACACTCCAGAGAGATCTGCATAGAAATATTTGGGCAAAACAGAAATTTGTGATCTGTCAAATTTCAGGTTCTCTATTCAGTAATATTGCCTGATGTGCAAATAATCAAGCAATTCAGAAATCTAAATGTTGATGTTTTATACATTAAATGATTGCTTGTATGGACTAACCTACATGAATATATTTATGAAAATCAGTGAACTTTATAATGTCACCCACAATATTTCTAAATGGAATCACTCATCCTTAAAGTGAGATTAAACTCTACCATATGTATTCTTAACTTAAATAAGTACCTCATGAGAAGCGCACAACCACACATCAATAATGCCATGTTTAACTTAGCCTTATTGTGCAAATCTATTAAGACACATCACAGGCTCCAGGCCGTTCACCCTAATGCATTTCCCCCTAAAGGGGAAGTTATGTTTTATGCCCTTTTCCCCCTTCTCTTATTTTTTTTTTATTATTTTTTATCATAGGTGCTTATATAGCGTTGTCAATTTACGCAGCGCTTTACAAATTCTATATTGTAAATTCACACCAGTCCCTGCCCTCAAGGAGCTTACAATCTAAGGTCCCTAACTCACATTCATGCACACACTATTGCTAATTTAGACAGGGGCCCATTAACCTACCAGCACGTCTTTGGAATGTTGGAGGCAACCGGAGTACCCAGAGGAAACCCACACAGGCACAGGGAGAACCTGCAAACTACAGGCAAATAGTGTTGTGGTTGGCATTTGGATGTGCTAACCACATGGCACAGGTCCCAGAAGGCTGCAGGACCATTCACAAAGCATAGTGTAGCTTGCGCATGTGCAGTGAGCAGTGTGAAGCCGTAAGGAATCACAGCCGGCTGTCCTGAGCAGGCAGCGGGGACCCGAAGACCAGTGAAGAACTGGTTAAAGTGATGGCTCTGGCCCCTGGACAGGTGAGCATCTTTTTATTAAAAGTCAGCAGCTACAATATTTGTAGCTGCTGACTTTTATTTTTTTTTCAAACAGGGCAAAGAACCGCTTTAATTGTAGAGGTTAAAAAATTCCTTCTGTTGTCCTCGGCCTCCTCCAAATCTCCAAAATGCTTTGTTTGTGCTGCTGTAATCGGACTTTCTGTTGCAGGGTGGCCATGTTTGTTCTGTATCGTCCCACTGTAGGAATGTATCCACCCTCTCTTCCTTGCTCCAGAGATAGTGTAGGGATAATGGACTAAGGGATTCGTAGTACGCATAGAGCAGTGCACATGACTGCAACTAAAGTGCAATGCTTGTTCCAAACAAACAGAAGTAAGGGGTTAACGTTTAGGTTTGGAAGCTCATGGGATGATGTTACAAGAAAGCAGAAGAACACAGTAAGGCTGGCCATACATGGTGCAAATTTATTTCCTGCAACCGTGGGTTGCATTCAGTGCTGACAGGGGAATCCCTCCTGCCAAGCAATTGTCTTCTCCCAGGAAGCTGTCCCCACCAGGAGAAGACAGTGATAACTGTAAGAGATGGTTGTATCCAAGTTGATCGATTGATCAATTTGCTACATTCAGCCTGCCCATTAACGGATCAAATCTTGGCCCAGTTCCAGCTGAACCAGCCGAGATTCGAACTGTGTATGGCCAGCCTTAGAAACCATTTCATGTAAAACAGATTACAGGGACATTAAGTAGTGGATGTGTAATGACTATTTTTGGGAGAATAGGTTTAGTGTCATTTTAAACATACCGCTTGCTTTTTCTGTTCTATTATTCTGAAAATACAATAAACCTGCAATAGTGTATTTAGATATTATCTTATACAACATGATCTTCAATCCAGTTTCTTCAGACACCATCAAATCCTCTATACATGTTTGTGTCATAGATGACTCCTATACATTACTCGCAATGTACACATAAAGGAGAGCAGACAGAAATGACCTGTGCAATTTTACAAAGAAAAGAACAGCGACTCCAGATGAATATTTATTTAGTGAACTGTGTGCTGCTACTCATCTTTATTTATAACGAGGGGGAAAGAGCTAGGGAATGTACATTTACCCAAACTGGAGAGGATCCAAAGCTGTGAAAAATGGGTGCCTTCCTGTTGAGGCTGTATCAGCTTTAAATCTCTCAAAGGTTATTAAAACTGAACTCTGATAGGCACATGGCAGATTACATTAAACAAGGAGAGTTTGCCAGGCAATTTAAACAGGTTTTAGTATTCTGCAAGGCTGAGAATCCCACACACAAATCCTCTCAGCTGCGTCTTAGTGTTAACCCTAAATCATTACACTGGAATCCCTAGGAAGATTGGTTCTGTTACAAACATTTCCTGCACACACAGCCAGTGCATTTAAGAAGATCATCTGTTTACTGATAATGTAGTGAATACTCAGGTTATATATCAAAGTCTCCAATGCCTTAAAATCAATGAGGGAGCCATCAAACACAAATGAAGCAATCTTCCTGAAGCTAGAAATACCTCAAACCTTAAATAGAAATTAATTCCTCTTTGTAAGTGCCTTATAAATATGGAAAATGGGTCTTTTTAAATAGGGTAAAACAAAGAGCAACGGTAATATTATTTGAGCAATCACCTATATCGGCTAATCAAATCATTAAAGTTATACCAGTGGAGCATGCTATATAATTTGATTTAACGGTGGATTTGAATATAGTTTATTGGATAAACCCGTTTACATACACAAATGGACATGTGGTTGTTTTAATGTTTTCTTTTTTTTAATGACTGTTACCTTCTAATATACAGCATATTGAATTAGCTTCAGACAGCATGCAGGGGTTCCTCTCCCCTCAGCTGCTGTCACATTTAAAATCTGAACACACAGCCACATCATTCATTCACATCGATCTGTATATAAATGAACTACAAGTCTGATCTGCCACAGCGGAAGACAGATTGTAATTCTCAAAGGACTATGTAGTGGCGGCTGGTGAAGTGTTAGGATGGGGGCACCAGGTTGCGTCCTTCCTTTTTGACCCCTCCTACTTCTAATAAACCCCACCCCTTATAGAATCCACCCACTCTGTCCCCTGTATTCCACATATTGTGTCAGGAGTACACAGCTCAGTATCACAGGACACAGTATACAGCTCAGTATCACAGGCCACAGTATACAGCTCAGCATCACAGGACACAGTATACAGCTCAGCATCACAGGACACAGTATACAGCTCAGCATCACAGGACAAAGTATACAGCTCAGCATCACAGGACACAGTATACAGCTCAGTATCACAGGACACAGTATACAGCTCAGCATCACAGGACACAGTACACAGCTCAGCATCACAGGACACAGTATACAGCTCAGCATCACAGGACGCAGTATACAGCTCAGCATCACAGGACACAGTATACAGCTCAGCATCACAGGACAAAGTATACAGCTCAGTATCACAGGACACAGTATACAGCTCAGCATCACAGGACACAGTACACAGCTCAGCATCACAGGACACAGTATACAGCTCAGCATCACAGGGACTCGACATATGACGCAGGACACTACGACTCGACATATGACACAGGACACTACGACTC
>BLSH010341530.1:732904-746430 GCA_018402905.1 Glandirana rugosa | reverse complement strand
GTAACTGAAATAAATAAAAAAAAGCCGAAGAACCAACAGTGGACTGTCGGTTCATCAGTCGGATAACCAGTCGGTAATTTCTGATACACATACGCGACTCGTCCGCGTGTGTGTACCGGACTAACCGACGGGACTCGGACGCCGAGTCGTACTAACCTACGCCACCCGCCCCCGTCCAGTGATACCGCCGCCTACACTGAGGGCGAGGGTGTCTCTGGGACTGGCACACTCGCCGTCTGACTACCCCTGTCGGCGAGAGGCCTATGGCTTGAGGCCAATATCATAGGTGGGGGCAAATTGCAGCCAGTATCACAGGTGGGGTACATTGCAGAGACCCCCCGAAAGTCGGGACAAGTCCCGCACTTACCCCATCCAATAGGTAGGTAGGCAGCAGTGTTGCAGAGTTTGGCATGCGGACAAGCGGGCTGGCAGTCTGCAGAGTTCGGTATCCGGAGAGCGGCTGTCCCCATCAGTCTGCCGCTCACACGGTCAGGGTCTCTGTGGGAGCGGGAGTCACATCCGCCGCCATAGTGACCTGCCCCCGCCCACCGCATCCAATCATGCTGAGCCGCAGGCTCAGGGCAGCCAATCAGGCCATGTGTGTGCGCCTGCTCAGCGCATACACATAGTCTTTAATGGCTGACCAATAGGCTGACTACTTGGCTGTCAGGTGACAACCAAGAAGCCGAAAAAAAATAAATAAAGTCAATGTACCGATGACACCTTTAAGGGGCCGGGCTGACTTTTTTTTTTCTTTTTAGCCAGGCGGTGCCCAAGCGCCCCATATACACTAGCCGCCCCTGGGACTATGAGAAGGTTGATCAGCAAACATTCTCCAGCTTTCTGAATCAAAGCTCCATACAGAGGTGTGGGCAGAAATCTGGAGTCTGCCGGAGCCTGACATTGCACCCAAGATCCACTGATTGCAGTGATAACACATTAATTAAAAACTGTCGTGAATGATGGATGTTGTATAGCATAGCTTCTGGTGGTAAAATATACTTACTATTCTGTCAGTCCTTTAGGCCTGGTGCAATGACCTTACAAATAGCTGTGTGCATAACAGCCATTTTGTTCAGGTCACAAGTCTTCCATGCTATCTTGTCATAAGAAGACACAGCTGCAATGACCCCCCCCATCCCCCGCACCCTCTTCTTCAGCTCATACAATCCAGAACTTCTTCATGGCAGACACCTCTTATCAATTTCCCAATACCCATCTCAGGGCCTGTAAAAGTGTCTGGAAAGTTAACAGATTTGGGTCGTTAATACCACAGAGGAATCTTTACAATACACATTCTGTCTCTTGGCAGAATCCATCATTCCAGTATATTCCATAACTTCCAAAATAACAATAACACAGCCAGAATATAGACATATTTATTTACTTCAGTTAATTTGTAATGTTTCAAGTCCAGACACCCCGATGTCAGATCATTTGGGGAACCATTGGAACCCCTTATTCCTCCTAGGTAAAGTAAAGATCTGAAACCTGCCATATTTACATTATTTTGTAGCAAATTTCACACTGGACAATAATCTGCTGGTTAGCAAATTGTAAACTGTATGAATACTTTTCAAAAACGGTATCTGAGACATGGTCATAACGTGGTGATCTGCCAGCACTCCCCCCTTAGATCAGATGACCAGATGATTGGTCAGATGGTCTCTGTTAACACCCCCCTTGATGTGAAGAAAAGTGGAATGCATCCACATTGGGACAGTTCTCATGTACCAGTAAATCAAGAACATATGTCAAGTTTGAGAACCAATAGTACCTGGCTCATCGATTTAACTCTGATAACACCCAGGATCCTGCAAGTATTCTCCTTCTCGACTCTGTGTTATTTCCCTGTTGCTGTGTTATGTCTTTATTTCTCTGAAACACCTTGTTTTTTTCTTTAAATGTTTTATTTGCACCAAGTTGACCTTGAAAAGTGTTAACCTTGTCATTAAGCTTTTAATGCAAGCTAAAAAGAATCTCTGTCTATTGAAGAGTGCTACTGTAAAATACATCTCTGAACATACCTGTCTGTAGTGACAGTGTGTATACGAACGTCTATTATAAAATCATAATTTAATGCTAAATTTGTGGAAGTTCCCACTCTTCAGTAAATGTTAGTGGTGGCAGTTAACAGTTTAATTGCCCAGTGACAATCATTCCCAGGCTGCTGGCACCTAGATTGTGGTCCCGCAAGCTGGAAACTGTTTGTGCAGGGTGCAGATGAGAGTGGCATTGTTAGACAAGTGATAGCATGGTGTGAGATTGCCCAGTCCTTTGTCATGAGTTAGTGAGGAGGGCATAGATCTGATAATCGCTTCCATCACATATTGACTGGCAGCATAAGTGGGATAGTTTAGAGCATTCAGTGCATTGTTAGGAATTAGCTCTGCATTGAAGTATTGTAACCTTTGTGGAATAAGTCCTTAAAGACAAGATGGTGCATATATTTTTTTTTTAAAGAGATATGCAGCAACAGCTACTTCCTACAGCTCCTTCCTATCTTTGCTTTTTGTTCTATCTTTTCTACTTGCAAACATGCCTGGGTTATCAGAATATAAGAAGATGACCACATGTGACCTGTCTGCTGAGTGTGCATTAAGAGGAATTAACATTGGTGGCAAAAAATGTGAAGGCATGATTCATGCCCAACAGGAGTATGGTATCTGGGCAGACCAGAACCTGGGGTAACCTGAAATTGAAGGGTTTCCCACTACTTCAGAGCCCAGTTGTTCAGAAGTTACCTCGCAGGATGGGCAAGCAGAGACTGACACTGGAGTATCGCTGGATGTTACCTCCAAGCCACAGCATGTGCAGGCCAGCCCCAGATTGCCTGCAGCCAGCATAGACTCTCCTCAAATGCAGGAAACACTACAATGCAACAGGGAGATGCATCCTTTGGCTTTCCTGCAGTTTCTAGAGCACCAGGCTGCGGCTGAGCGAGAAGAACGTCAGGCTGTGGCTGAGAAAGAGGCTACACAGAGGGAGGCTGATCGCCAGCACGAACTGGAAATGGCTAGGGTCCAGAAGCAGCGACAAAGTCAGAATCTTGGATTCCTAGAGCACAGGGATGCCTCTCTGCCAGTAAGCCAGGCAGATAGATTTCCAGTCATGGAAAAGGACAGTGACATTGACGTGTATCTACTGTCCTTTGAAAAACTTGCCATCAGTACCACCTGCCCCAAGCACAATGGGCCCAGTACCTGATGCCAGAGCTGCGAGGCAAAGCCCTGGATGCTTATGTTGAATTGCCAGGGGAGCAGGACAATGAATATAAGGCCATAAAGGCTGTGATGATCCAAAAGTATCAGTTAACCCCCGAAGTGTACCAGAAGTGATTTAGGTCATTGCAAAAGGGGCCTGGGGACTCATATATGGATGTGTTAAGTTGCTTTTGCACCACATTGTGGCAGTGGACCAGAGGCTTGAAAGTCAATTCTTTTGAGTCCCTGGAAGATCTTATGATTGAAGATCAACTTTTACACATTTGTCCTGCAGACATCAGACAGTTTGTGTTGGAGCGGAGGCCAGCCTTTGCCAAAGCAGCAAGAGAACTGTCACATATCTATATCAACTCTCGGGTATCTGACCATTGCAAGGCTCCTTTGAATGGCTGGAAAGGAGGTAAATCACCCATGGCAACCCCTCCTCCACTTGCAAACCAAGTTTCTCCTGCAGTTCCTGGTGCCAGGCCACCCCTGACTGGTTACCGCAGATGTTACACATGTGGAAAACCTGGACATCTTAGGAAACAATGTCCTGAGCAGAAGAAGACAACCTCACCTGGCCAACCCTTCATCTATGCTGTTCGTCAGTGGGAAACCCCAGGGAACTAATGCCAACTTGCAGCCAGTCTGTAACTGTTTTTTGTGACACCGGAGCTGAAGTCACATTGGTCAGGCCAGAGGTGGTAGAATAAACATCCTAGAGAAGTTCCTTAACCTCACCGGATTTGGGGGGACCTGTTCCTGTATACCCCGTGCATATGTGTTCATTGATTGGGGTGCAGGAAGTGGGATGAGAGAGGTGGGAGTCTCTGAGGAGATCCCTACTGCTGTGTTATTGGGTGCTAATTTAGGGACCCTTGTCTCATATTATGCCCTGCTGAGAACATCCCCCCCCACGGAACCCTCTGGACCTTCCAAGGTACTGTGTACAGATGTGGGTTTAATATCTGGACATCCTGGGGGGGAAGGTCACTGCAGCTGCATCTTCTTATTAAGATGGCATGGAAGACTTGTGACCTGAACAAAATTGCTGCTACACACAGAGTTATTTTTGAGCCCAGTACACAGGACCATTATACCTGGTTCACACCTTTGCGTTTTATTGCTCATTTAGTAATGCATAAAAATGCATGTGTCACAAAAATGCATTGGGGTTGATTTACTAAAGCTGGAGAGTGCAAAATCAGGTGCCGCTGTGCATATTAGCTAATCAGCTTTAACTTCAGCTTGTTCAATTAAGCTTTGATATAAAAAAAAACCTGGAAGCTGATTGGCTACTGTACACAGCTGTGCCAGATTTTGTATCCTCCAGATTTAGTAAATTAAACCCATTGAGGCCATTCACATCTGTGCACTGCATTGCACTGCATTGTTATAAATAAGACATGTCTGATTTTAAATATTTTTATATGTATTTTCTGGCCAATTGAAGCACATAAAAATGTACGTATTGTGCATTTTCATGCATTTTTTTCATGCACTTTCAACTTGTTGTGGGTCACATCGCATTCATTTTCTTTTTTAAAACTAAGTACATTTTCTACAAAGTACAGAAAAATGGATCCTGTGAGAAATTCAGTGTGTTTGTGACATCCTGTGCACTGATTAAATCTCAAAGCTATCAACTCTTACCAGTTCTCTTCTGTGAACCACAGTACATCTTCCCCTATGACAGGGGTCTCCAAAGCACAGGCCTGTGGCCACATCCGGCTCACTAGGACATTTTTTTTCCAACCTACAGCTTGAGTCCCCAGAATCACTGCAGCAATGGCTTCTGCTCAAGCTGGCACCCTCACTGCAGACTCACTGCACCCCCTGGATCCCACCCACTGTTAACATAAGTGCCTTTTATACAGCATGTCTGAGTAACAGCAGGATGGGAGCCAAGAGGTGCAGTTGATCTGAAAAGCCATTCGCTAGCTGATAGTTGTTTCAGAGGCACAATGTACAGCAGTACACTGATGTAATGAGGTAATGTGAGGTGGACACAAAAGTGGGGGAGACTGATGGAGAAACACATGTGCAGGGGGATGGTGTTTTTCTGATGGGGACATAAATGTGCATGGAGGGAGCTGTGAGAGGGATACAAATATGCATGGGAGAGCCCTGGGGGGGAGGGGGCAAAAATATTTGGGAGGCTCTGAGGGAGATTGTGATAGTGACATAAATGTGCATGGGGGGGTTCTGAGGGGTACACAAATGTGTGTGGGAGGACTTTGGGGAGGACACAAATTTGTGTGTGGGGCTCTGAGGAGACACAAATGTGCAGGGGGGCTATGATGGACACAAATGTGCATGGAAGAGCTCTGAGGGAGACATAAATGCGCATGAGGAGCTCTGATGGGACACACATGTGTGTGGGGCTCTGATATGGACACAAATGTACATAGGGCTTTGATGGGGACAAAAATGTGTGTGGGGAGTCTCTGAGGGGCTCACAAATAAGTGTGAGGCTCTGAGAGGGACACACATGTGCAGGGGGACTCTGAGGGGGACACAAATAAGCAGGGATGCTCTGATGGGGACACAAATGTTCCCTCCCTCCACTCTGGGGGGACAAAGATATGTGGGTAGGGCTCAGATGGGGACACCAATTTGTGGGGGACTGTGATGGGTGATGGTGGCACAACTGTGCAGTGAGACTCCGATGAGTACACAAATGTGTGGGGGACTCTAACGGGGACACAGATGTATGGGGAGACTCTGACAGGAATAAAGATGTAAAGCTTCATGCACACTGGAAGCTTAGATCCAGTGCATACGGCTCTAGTGTTTACATGCGGAGGATGCAGGTGTGCCATCCAGTCCCATTGCCAGCAGCCTGTCAAATTCTATTTTATTCTGCTGTTGCTGATTCATTTATAAATACTGTAACTGTTTTTTTTTCATCACACAAATTTGTATAAAATATATGATGTGGCCCTCTTAGTGAAAAGTTTGGAGATCCCTGCCCTATGATATAGAGGTGAGAAGAGGTGTTTGTCGACCAAATCAAACCTAGGGTGATTTAATGTTGTCACCCTAGAACAAAGAGTGTATTACTGGCAGGATCAGAATGTGAAAATAAAGTTAAGAAATAAAATATTGCAGCCACCACATCTAAGGGCTGTTAAGCTGCAATAATATTTTCTATAATGTATGTTGTATATTATATATACATTTTTTTCCAGGGTTTAGATACACTTGCAAAAAAACATGATCTACTGACTGATCACGATTCCAGTGACTCTGAGCCATGGAGGAGAGAGAGAGGTTATTGTAGGGAGATAATAGCTATTCTTTTGACAGCACCCAATGGTATGTCTATGTGAACTTTTACATCTGATAGACGGTCCACTTTTTTGCAGAGTTGTAAAAAGGAAACTATATGAAGCAAATCATTCATTAATGAGTACCTGATGAGCAGTCTGAGCAGAAAAGCCAACAGCAGGTGATTTTGTTACAGACCTTTTCAACATATACAGATGTTGTGTTCTGTAACATTTTACTTAAATCAATTTTGGTGCAAGCTGAGTGATTGATCAGCAACACTGACACCTCTCCAAAACTCCTCTGAAAGCAAAGAATACTGTACTGATAGGGGGTATATAAAGTTGTTCAATGATGATGGTGTTTTATAATCATACATGCAATAATAATAATAATAATAATACATTTTATTTATAGGCACCATTCAAGGTCACCTTACAAAGATAGCAACCAAGCAACAAAAAAGTAAATAAATAGAATAAACATACATTACATAACCATTAAATTACAAAAATAAATCAATGAAGTCAGACAGAGTATGCTAGTTTAAAAAGATGAGTTTTGAGATATGATTTGAAAATGGGTAGGAAATCAATATTGCGGTGGTTGCAGGGTTTTCTAAAGTTGGGGGGCAGAGTAGTTAAAGGCTCTCAGTCCCATAGTGGTCAGGCTGGCTGATGGGACATTGAAATAAATGGAAGAAGAAAACCTGAGAGTGAGAGAGGGTCTGTTAATATGCAGGAGTTCAGAGAGGTATAGAGGAGCGAGGTTACGAATGACCTTAAAGGGTTACTCCACTTTCATGGGAAAAAAATAGCAAATAAAATAAAATAAAAAATATAGCATGTACAATTGCAACACAAGTCATATTGCAATTGAACGTTATTAAAAATGACCTTTCCTTTTCAATCTGCAGCTCTATGATTTTCTGTAAAGTGCAATGCAATATGGTTACTTGGAGGTGTTCTATACCCAGAATATGTACAGAACACTCCCAGAACCATCATTTCCTGCTTTCTTGATTGGCTCACTAATTTTCCCAGAAGTCTACACTAAAATGCAAGTCAGATTTTTGGCATCGCCTGCAGCAAAAATGTAATTTTTGGTAAGATACTGCCAATAGGAAATCACGTCTAAACAGATGCAGGCCCAGCAACATTCCTCATTAGAGCCTTGATACTGCAACGGCTGGTTGATAATTATGAAGCCCCTCCTATTAGACTCACTGAGCACAGGGGCACAATGGAACAAACAGTGATATCTTCAGAATAACAAAAGGTAGAAATCTGCAACAAAGTTTGTTAAAATCCCTGCAATGTACAGAGATCACCCAGAGGGGAATGTTTTTTTCTCAACAACAGTGAAGTTACACTTTAAAGGTAAGTAACAGAATCTTGAAATTAATACGACGTTTGACCGGAAGCCAGGGAAGGTGCTGAAGGACAGGAGTGATGTGATTAAAGAAAGGGTTTTGGGTGATGATGTGAGCAGTAGAGTTCTGAACTAGTTGCAGTTTATGAAGGGATTTGAAAGGGAGACCAAAATGAAGGGACTTGCAGTAATCTATGAGAAGTGACCAGATTGTGAATGAGAAAGGCAGTGCTGTTGAGTGTTAGGAATGGACATATTAATCATACGTAGATGGAAATATGCTGTTTTTGCTACTATCTTATTGCTTTTTTTCTACATACGTCCATTTGTTGAAGTTGAGGATCTGGAAGAATTATTGGAGCAGGGCATCAAGGCGTCTGCAAGCTCCACTTATTTGGGTTTGTATAACATATGTGAATGATAGCTTTTGATATTTTAGAATTGTATTTGTACAAGGGTTAAAGAAAAACACATTTTCAATATAGTATGTCAATAGAAAAGTAATTTCTTTTTTTTTTTTTTTTCCAAAAATTTTTATTGAGAATAAATGCAAGAATACAATATGGAAAAGGTAAATACAAGGTAATGATGGATGGTAATCTTTGATATACATTTGCAAGGGGAGAAGAAAAGGAAGAAGAATATAGCAACTCCATATCTCAGACTATTATAGTACATGAAAGCTCGCTTTGACAAATAGTCTCGTTCCAAGTTATTTTTACATATGAAGTATTGGAACACAGACTTTCTCATTTGAATCTGGTAACAGGGTTTACAGCGCTTTGTGACGTAGTAAATCTGAGAGTAAGATTGATTGGGTTAAATGTAGTAAATGTATGTTGGGGTTACCAGTGTTTTCTCCCTTCCCAATCCCTCCCCCATTGGTTGGTGTTTGGTGAGGTAGGGCATTATGTATGTTTTGAGAGTCCCAGCGGCCCGCGCTATGGGGGACATCAGGGGGAAGTTGGGGTAGGGGAATGGAAGGGGCAGGGAGAGGAACAAAGAGAGGAGACAGTGGGGAAGGGGAGGGAGGAGAGAAAAAAAAAAAAAAAACACACAAGGGGGGTTGATTTATCTACAGACAAGTTTTCCCCTTTCCCTCCTCCCCTACAGTAATTTCTAGCCACTGAGATAAAACACCAAGAAAAAAAAAATTGGCTAAGCATGCTATTTGTACATTTCATGCACTATAAATACAAAGTACATTCACCTGAACCTCAAAGTTGAAGTGTGGACTGTTACCTGGTATTTGCCCTAGTTCTACTATCTGTGCTTTTCATAGCCTATCTGCCCCAGCTACAGCACTCTCTGCTGCTGCTGCTCTCCATATTTTTTTACCTTTTCCTCA
The DNA here is from genome assembly GCA_018402905.1 of Glandirana rugosa. Classification (NCBI taxonomy): domain Eukaryota; kingdom Metazoa; phylum Chordata; class Amphibia; order Anura; family Ranidae; genus Glandirana; species Glandirana rugosa. The sequence goes on along the minus strand of BLSH010341530.1, from coordinate 737,235 downwards.
TCCTCTGTACATCTATCAGTAACTATCCCTGGAGATATTTTAAAACAAAAAGAAGACAATGCAGCACAGTTAATGCAAGACGAGTTGAGGAAAGTGGAAAAAGAGCCCTGAAGCCACAAAGGTATCTTGGTGTAAATAAACTGGATCCCAGGCAGATGTCTTCTACACTCCAGAGGATTTCTATGGCCTCTTTGGCTTGTAGTGTACTGCAACAAAAACTTAAATTGAAGCTCCACACTACTGCTAAGTGTTCCGGACAAAACTTTATTCCAATAAAAGTCAGGGGGACAATCCAAAACACCCCCATTCATCCAGACTTGACTGAAAACAAAGTGAATGGACTAGAAGTGAGTTGGACCTTTAATAATATTTCTTCCAGAGTGATTAAAAGCATAGAACTTGTCAGCTGCTGGTTTGGCTGCCAAACCAGATTTGTATTTGAATTAAGTTGTATCTGGGCCTCTTAGTGGTGGTGTGGGGCTTCAATTTCAATTTTTGTTACTATGCAAGAGTAAGACTCATGTCTTGTAGGTGTGTAAGAGCATGGGGTCAACGTGAAACCATTTGGTAGCATGGAAGCTATAGTTCCTTTTCACAATATCTGAATTATCTTTTTCACCTTTTCTTATCAATTCTTTGCCAAATGTTTGCCCTTTTTTGTTTGAGTGATTTATAAACTGTTCTCTGTTTTCCTGCTATTTGATATCAGCTGTCTTGCAGTGTGAAATGAAGATTCACTGCATTTATGAAGAGGGAGATTATTTTCACCAGGAACTCTTTCCAGCCATGCTCACCACTTTCTTACCACCATGGCATAAATGATCACTTGCTGCAGGGAAAAGAACTGAAGAATGCAGGAATTGCAAATTTACATTAAATGTAATTTTAATTACAGTTTTATTATCATCCAAAAAAATAAATAACAAGGATAAAAAGGTGCATTAAAAATCATTTAGTAGCTTTATAGTAATTTACACAGTCATATGTAGTTACGTATTTACTGGCACAGTCTTTAAACATTTATTTGCATGCATTTACAGAGCAATGCAAAGAATTATTTTCATGTTGCTCTTTTGTTTATTTGCCATGTGTTCGCCAGTCTGAATTTGCCTTCTCTCTTTAACAACGGACCCGGAAGGATTTACCCACTTCCTGACCAGGCCACTTTTTGCGATATGGCACTGCATCGCTTTAACTGACAATTGCTCGGTCGTGCGATGTTAATCAAAATTGACATCCTTTTTTTCCCACAAATAGAGCTTTCTTTTGGTGGCATGTGATCACCTCTGCGTTTTTAAATTTTTGCGCAATAAACAAAAAAATAGCGACAATTTTGAAAAAAACATTTTTTTTCCTTTTTGATATAATAAATATCCAAAAAAAAGAAACAAATTTCTTCATCAGTTTAGGCCAATATGTATTCTACATATTTTTGGTAAAAATAATTGCAATAAGCGTATATTGATTGGTTTGCGCAAAAGTTATAGCATCCACAAAATAGGGGTTAGATTTATGGCATTTTTATTATTAATTTTTTTTACTAGTAATGGTGGCGATCAGTGATTTTTAGCGGGACTGTGACATTGCGGCAGACAGATCGGACACTTTTGACACTTTTTTGGGACCATTGACATTTATACAGTGATCAGTGCTATACAAATACACTGATTACTGTATAAATGCCACTGGCAGAGAAGGGCTAAACACTAGGGGGCGATCAAAGGTGTTCCCTCTGTGGTGTTTCTAACTGTGGGGGGAGTGTGTTGACTGGGAGAAGAAAGAGAAAGCTGTTCCCGATTACTTCCCTGACAAAACAGGGATCTGTTTGTTTACACTAACAGTTCCTCATTCTGCCTCCCGCCGGTCAGGCGCAGGAGCTTAACCGATGTGCAGTGGGTACATGCACGTGCCTCGGCACCTGCTATAGCCATTTAAAAGCCTGTTGTACAGGTACGGCGATTCACGGGAATGTGCCGTATATAAACCTAAAACCAAAAATGTAATCAATTGCAGATTACCAAGTCTTAGATATGATGGCTGCATTCATTTTCATTTTTCAGGCTAAAAAAACTTTTTGCAAGTACAGAAAATACCTGTTGATCTTACCATAACTGCAGTATCCTTGTCAGTTTCTGTCAGCTGAAAAGAAAGGGCAAATATCATTGACTTTCTTCTGTGAACTACTAGTCCCATTAGTCTATTAGGGGATGAACAAAGGAAGATTTGTTTGAAATCCAGCCTGTGTGACAACAATGGCTCCTTCCATAAGTACAAAAAATAAATAAATGTGGACGCAAAGGTGTTGGTTTACTAAAACTGGAGAGTGCAAAATCTGGTGCAGCTGTGCATGGTAGCCAATCAGCTTCTAACTTCAGCTTGTTCAATTAAGTTTGACAAAAAACAAAAAAATAAAACTGGAAGCCGATTGGTTATGCAGAGCTGCACCAGATTTTGCATTCTTCAGCTTTAGTAAATCAATCCCACATAGACAGGTAAGGTGGTATTTGAATTATGACCAGGTGCAGATGAAAAGAAAAAGATTTAACATTTTGTTTTGGGGTTTGAATGCGCTTTAGGAATTAAACATATCACTCCCTAGTACTCTGAACCCTAACTGATGGCATTTCATTTTTTGAGGCACTGTGTACCATAAAAAATTTCCATGGCAAGTCATAAAGTACTGTTTTCACCTTTTATGAGGTTTCTTTTCCTCTGCTGCATATCTCTTCTAGCCATTTTCAGCCAAAATCAGACTACAGGCTCTTGTTTAGGGATGCCTGCAAATCATTGTTTAGCTTCCTGATAATGTCATTCACAGTGTCATCTTAAAACAATATTATTGGCAGGATCATAAAGTAAAGTGATATGTTATATTTTTGTTCTTGGATTTAGATACACATTAATACTATTCTTTGAGTATAATATCAATTTAGTGTACCCTAGAGAACATATTACATATGGTATCTCAGTAAGTAAAACTACATAAAGAGATAACTATAAATCCGTCAAGTAAGACCATACAGTTATACAAATTTAATAATGAATATTTATACCTTTGCGTATTGCAGCTCATGATTGGTTCTGACATGTAAAGTTCCCCTGAGGCACACATGGTATCCTCATAATTAAATGATTTACATAGTGGAAGGGCAATGTGACTAGGAAATTCTTAACAAAGGAATGGTAGGAACGTCTATTCTAGTTCATGAGCAATGTATGGCTTTACTATAACAGTAAAATCCTTTGGGGAAACTAGAAAAGGCTGTGCATCAATCAAAAAACAAAGTTACACAAACACAGCTGGGAAGTCTATGTTCAAGCAAATGGCAATTCCAGATACCTCCACTTGGTTGACAGTCTCATTGCTACAGTTAATGAAAACCCAATGCTATGTTCTGTTTCAAAATTGGAACACTATATATTAGTTGCAGTTCTTGGCGTTAAGCTTAAGTTCAGTATGATAGCTTTTACTCTAGCTGGCACATAATACACAGAACCTGGTTGTGAAAAGGTTCATACTAGTTACAAAGAAATTCTCATAAGGCTTACTATTCTCCAAATTGTTTTAATCTTTTGGAAATCAAAGTATAGACAGTATAGTTGCTTTCACATATCTTAAAATAGTAAAGCGTATCTACATTTTAAGCCTCCAAAAATGTTTAATTCTCATGCTTTTATGTGAGATGAGCAGTACATCAAATGAAAATGTTATTTTCTCCATTGGAGAGTTCTGCCTCAATGCTCAATAACGCTAGTCTGTGGAGGTAATGGATGAAATGTGGTAAGCTTTTAAGGCAAATCATCATAAAAAATATAATCCTCTTGTTTATATTGGTGTGTGCTATATTTGTCGTACTTGCTAGAGCTCCTTCATGCTTGTTACACTAAAAGGGTCATTAACCACAACAGTACCTGGCACGAAAACCCCCTTCCTGTCCAGGCCATTTTTCAGCTTTCAGCGCTCTCACACTTTGAATGACAATTACTCAGTCATGCAACACGGTACCCATATGAAATTTGCGTCCTTTTTTTCACAGTTTTTTTAAAGTTAGAAAAAAATAAATATCGAGTTTTTTATTTGGGGGAGGATCACTAATTTATGGTGGTTTTCTTTCGAGATAAACACACTTTTTTTCCTGCGTTTAAAGTATACCCATGGCACAACGTACTGACTCATTAACAGTAAGTTTCACACTCTCGCGACTTTCGACTTTTTACCGGACCTGTCCTTCCCCCAAAAGCACGGTCCATGACAACACCAATTACTGGGAAAATCACATTGTTCGTACTTCCTCGAGATCGTTCATGCTGTTTATATCGTGTGTGGTTAT
>BLSH010341530.1:686728-700201 GCA_018402905.1 Glandirana rugosa | reverse complement strand
GTGGGGCTCGGTGTGAGCCCTAATGGCGGTCCCTCCAATTTACATCTGTAAACTTCTAAGTAATGATCTTCGTCCCATTTACTGTTGTTGGTATTGACGATTAGTTGACGTTTCAAGAGTCGATGTGTCACCCCCTCTAAATGATTTTGACCATGTGTGTCTTAACCCAAGTCGACACGTATCATTGGTTAGTCGAAGATTAAAGTTGTACAAGTTAATTCGATACCATTACTTTGGATCTTCAACTAACCAATGATAATCACAACTCGCTTGGGCCTGACATTGCAAGCCCAGGCATGGCTTGAAAGCCCACAGGCCCCGTGCCTGGGCCTGGGACCGAACCCGAACGATTTTTGAAATGTCCGGGTCCGGGTCCGTGCCCCGGACACCCGAAAGTTCGGTACGGACCCGAACGTTACAGTCCGGGTTCGCTCAACACTAATAGTAACCAATCAACTTCTAGGTTTCATTACCATAGCTTAATTGAACATGTTGAAATTAGAAGCTGATTGGTTACTATGCACAGCTGAACCCAATTCTGTGTGTACCAGTTTTAGTAAATCTCCCCCACTGTGTAGCTGAGAACTTTGCAGTTGATTAGCAGTTATGGTTGTTGTCATTTACCCTGCTTCTAGTAATGAATCTTCAAATGTCTACATTTAACCTCCCTGGCGGTAATCCCGAGTGTGGCTCGGGGTGGAATTTCAGTACCATTAGCGGTAACCCCGAGCCACACTCGGGATTGCATCGATGGATCCAGGCAGCGCTACTCACCTTGTCGCCTGGATCCAGCGATGTCCCCCGCCGTGTCTGCGGGCTGTGTCCGCCGCCAGATGACTCCTGTGTGCCGGGCTCCGTTCCCTGTGAACGTCGCGTCGGCACGGGGGCGGAGACCGGCGGGAAATTCAAAAAGTGAAACACACACAGCACATACATTACACTGTAATCTTATAGATTACATTACTGTATGGAAACATTTCACATCCCATTTGTCCCTAGTGGTTTGCCCAGTGCCCTGCATGCACTTTTATATTATAAATGTCATTCTTTCTGCCTGGAAACATGAGAATGTCCATAGCAACCAAAAAGCGTCCCTTTACGTCAAAAGTAGTTTTTGATCAACTAGAAAACAGTGATAGTAAATAAGAATCATTTGCAGAATTGAGTGATACTGATTTTTGGGGAAATTTATCATCAGAAAGTGACGACAGCGACAATTCTGCAACTGAGCAAATTTCAGTGTTTTTGGTTTGATTACATTATTGAATAAATTTTATTACTATTACGTTATTATTTTTGATAATTATTTTTAGTTATTTATTATATTATAATTTATGAATTCATATTTCAAACTTTATCATACCCGGGATGTCTACTAGACTCTTGTTTGGACAGATTTAAGTGAGTTATTCCTAAGAATTACAGGCCTACAATATAAAACGCCAAATTTCCATGCAAAATAATCATACCGCTTTCAGCACCAAAAATCTGAAATAATCATACCGCCAGGGAGGTTAATAAAAAGGAAAAGAAAGCACATAGAAATGTAAACATTGCAGCAAATAATAGCAACAGCAATAATATCTTTGCCTATGCATCTATTTTGATGTAGCATAACATTTTGCTGCAGGAAAATGTATGTCAAGTAGAAATCCCATTCTATCCTATGTAGTTGGGTCACTTCTATACCCTGTCATTTAGTGTGAAAGACAAAAGGCAAAGTCCACACCTATACCTTTGTGTTACCATGCAAGCTACATGCACAGAGAATTATGTAAATCCAGTTTTTACAATGCATAATCATTGGTTGTGTTTGCTTGGATAGAATTGCAGAATAGCACTGATAATACAGCAAACAATAAACAACACCAGTTATAAAAAAAGGCTGATTCTTCTTATAAATTAATAGGCATATATCATTTTTTTTTAAATATAAGCTACTTATAGTAACAAGAGTAGAAATCTATTGTATGATCTGTGGCAGTGCTTTGTATTTGTAAGAAGAATAGTGCCAGGAATTAAACAAAAAGTAGTTCACAGAAATTCACTCATTCAGCCCCAGCTGGCTGCTATGGCTTTTGTGACAATTATTTATTTAATGAATTAATATCTGCTGATAGATGTAGCAACCTTATATCTCATGTATATATGTCCTAATATGTGCAATACTCTGCATGGAGCTGCCTGTGATATGTCTTAATATGTGCAATACTCTGTATGGAGCTGCCTGTGATATGTCCTAATATGTGCAATACTCTGCATGGAGCTGCCGGTGATTTGTCCTAATATGTGCAATACTCTGCATGGAGCTGCCTGTGACATGTAATATGTGCAATATTCAGCATGGAGCATGAACTGCCACAAACCCCTACCTGGTGACTGTATACACTATCTGGGACCATATAAACCCCTATTTGGTGACTGTATACACTATCTGGGACTCTGTATACCCCTATCTGGTGACTCTATACACTATCTGTGACCCTGTATACCCTAGCTGGTGACTGTATACACTATACACTATCTGGGACCCTGTATACTCCATTTGGTGACTATATACACTATCTGGGACCCTGTATACCCCTATCTGGTGACTGTATACCCTATCTGGGACCCTGTATACCCCTATCTGGTGACTGTATACACTATCTGGAACCGTATACACCCCTATCTGGTGATTGTATACACTATCTGGGACCCTGTATACCCCTATCTGGTGACTGTATACACTATCTAGGACTGTGTATACCCCAATCAGGTGACTGTATACACTATCAGGGACCCTGTATATCCTATCTGGGACTCTGTATACCCTATCTGGGGCTCTGTATACCCTATCTGGGACCCTGTATACCCTATCTGATGACTGTTTACCCTATCTGGGGCTCTGTATACCCTATCTGGGACCATGTATACCCTATCTGGTGACTGTACACCCTATCTGGGGCTCTGTATACTGCTCTATGGCGACTCTGTCTACTGCTATATGGTGACTCTGTATACTGTTATATGGTGAAACTGTATACTGCTATCTGGGGCTCTGTATACTGCTATCTGGGGCTCTGTATACTGCTATATGTTGACTCTGTTTTACTGCTATATGGTGAGTCTGTATACTGCTATATGGCAACTCTGTATACTTCTATATGGGGACTTTGTATACTGCTATCTGGGGCTCTGTATACTGCTATATGGTGACTTTGTATACTGATATATGGTGACTCTGTATACTGCTATCTGGGGCTCTGTATACTGCTATCTGGTGCTCTGTATACTGCTATCTGGTCACTCTGTATACTCCTAATTGGTAATGCTGTATACCACTATCTGGAGATGCTGTATACCCTATCTGGTGATGCTGGGCTGTATACTCCTTACACAAGGGGTGGAAACTATAAGTGGTGGGGCTTATGAGAAGTGTGAGGGGTCAAAAAGGAAGGGCAGGGTCTGGCACCCCCATCCTAAAATTTCATCAGCCGGCACTGTCTCTTAGCCATAACTCCACCTAGTAACTGTTATCTATAAACTCCTCCTACTTGTCAATCTTCTTTCCTCCCCTTCCCTTGGTCTACTCTCCATTAGCCCTGTTCTCATGTTCAGTCTTGTCAATTTTCCTATCGCACACCTTTCTGGCAAAATAAGGCTCGTGTGAAAGTGGGTGCTGCAGCGATCACCAGCTGGATACTGGAAACGTCAGACATGTGTACATATTTGCCAGCACACCAAGGATCACCACCCAAAGATTCCTTATTCACAGAAAAGTGCAACGTTTCAGAGCCTCTCAGGACCCCTTCATCAAGCAAGTGATACAGTGTAACCGTGCAGACCAGAATATAAGCATATCTACCACCATTCAAAACATACAGAAACAGAAAAAAACAGAAAAGAAAAAAAGGTTGCCACTCCCTCCCTCTGACGTCACATGACGGTGATCCTTGGTGTGCTGGCAAATATGTACACATGTCTCATGTTTAGTCTGGCGCCTTTTTTGTTTTAAATAGTGCCATGCTCATTGTCGGTTAGTTCCATGCTGCATAAGCTGCTTGTGGTTTAGATCTTACCACGTTGATGTAAGTGATCTTGTTCATATGGTTTTGCACATTAATTTTCCATTATTTATCTTCATTATTCATTTTATAGATACATATAGTCCAGCCATATTTAAGGTGATATGAGACGCAAGGTATCTTTTTTTTTCTCTCTTTCTTGTATGTTTTGGTATCATTATTTTTTTTTTCCTCTAGTATAATTGCATATTAATAATTTTTAAGTAATAATTGGCTAATATAGTACTAAACTGTGTTCTTGCCACTGTTAGTCAGATCATCAGGAACTGTTCTAGTCATGATTATGACATTATTTATGTTAATTCAGGTCAGATAAAATAATTCTCTGGTTCAAGTTATGTTCACGGCATTCCAGTTAGTTAGGTCAAGTTCAAAAACATAGTATAATAGTTCCAAGCTTTCATTTTTGTATACCTTTATGTTTTTTTAACTGTTTATTATTTTTAGTGTTGTGTGCAATAATGGTATATATGATATAGTTTCTGTATGCTACTATTACACAATTTTCTTCTTTTCAAATTAGTTATTTTTAATAGATGATTCACCATATAAATTTATGTGTCATTTATGATCTCTTATATTTCCATACACATTTCTATATTCCTCCATTTGCATTGTAGTTTAATGGAGGGGGAGTATTTAAACATTCAAAACACAAGAGGGAGGGGGGTTACTAAAACTGGAGCATGAAAAATCTGGAGCATCACTGCATGGAAATATCATCAGCTTCATCATGCATCAGCTTCCAGGTTTTATTGTCAAAGCTTACTTGAACAAGCTGAAGTTAGAAGCTGATTGGCTACCATGCACAGCTATACCATATTCTGAGTGCTCCAGTTTTAGTCAATATCCCCCTATGGGCTTTTTATTTTGCCAAAGATCAAATAAAATACAATTTTGGACTCTTTGAACCATACATGTGACAGTTTTACTACTGTTTATATAGTTTGATATTCGTCGCTGTCATCCCTTTCAGAGCAGCACTCAGGCTGGGCTCACACTAATGTGATTGCAGATATAGCATGTGTTTTACACCACATTTCTGTGCACATCACATGCAATGTCTGTAAGATGCGAATTCAGCCATACAGTTTGTATGTCTGAAATTGCATCCCAATTGCACTAAAATGGTGCAGGACCCTTCGTATTTGTCTGCACTGGAATCAGATCGCATGGGTATTCAGACCCATGCAATCCAATTCCATCTGATTCCACAGTTCACATTGCCTTCTGCGAACCGATTTGAGGGTGTCATTAACTTTATATTCAAGGTAAAAGACAATATTGCACTGTTTATCATAAATCAAAAACCTGTATAAAACACTTGTATGATCCCTCTAATAAATGTACAAAAACAATGGTTTTAAAGTGGTTGTCAACTCATGAGGTTCCCTGCATATCTCCTAAACCTGCATGGTTTAGGAGATATGCAGTATACTGTGATGTGCCCATGTCATCAGGCACATACGCAGTGAAGAAATGGCCTCCGTGCCGTCCCTTCACTGACATCGTGCCGTGATTGGCGGCTCCCGTGCACATGCACAGGAGTGACATCACGCGGCTCTGGCAAATCACAGAGCCAGAATTCACGGCCCCCGAAGGAAGAGGGGTGAAGATGGACGCTTCCTGGAGTGGGGACAGCGTGGGCTTCCAATGCAGGTTAGTGTCACATAATAGGCTAGTATGCGATGCAAACTAGCCTATTATGCTTTTGCAGGGTCATTCAGAGCAATGAAGAGGAAGTAAAATCCATCAGGGTTTACTTCCTCTTAAAGCTGATACATGCATATAGAACAAGCATATGAAAAGTAAATTGTATATAAAGAGTAAGTCCACTTCAAAGAGAGTATATTCTTGGAACTCTTGGTACTCAAAAAATTTGTAACTCTGTGATAACTATCCCTAAAGTATTCAATATATCTATGCTTAAGCAATACAAGGTAGGACGGGGTTGAACTCTCCCAGGGCACAGTTTGCTCCCATTGGGGTGCCTGGGGTGAGTATAAATCCGTCATCATCATACCTGTTGGTTACATTAGTAGAATCTTAGCTGTTTTGTTGCCTCCTCTGTGGGAACTCTTTATGCCCTGTCTTTGTATCCTCTGCTTATACATTGTCAACCTATCATACCGTATAACAGTCATGTTTACTTCATGTTTATTACCTGTCTTTTAAACATCAATAAAAATTATTGAAACAAAAAAAAAGAAAGTATATTCCAATGGTGAAACAAATTGTGGTGACATCCATCCATATAAAAACAGCAATGGGGCTAATTTACTATAACTCTTAAATCTACTCCACCAGTGCCTCAAAATACCTCCCAATTAAAGGCATTAAATATTCCTTTAACCTCCCTGGCGGTAATCCCGAGTGTGGCTCGGGGTGGAATTTCAGTACCAAGAGCAGTAACCCCGAGTCACACTCGGGATTGCATCGCTGGATCCAGGCAATGTTACTCACCTTGTCCCCTGGATCCAGCGATGTCCTCCCGCGGTGTCAGCGTGTCTGCGGGCTGTGTCCGCCGGCAGATGACTCCTGTGTGCCGGGCTCCGTTCCCTGCGAGCGTCGCGTCGCACGGGGACGGAGACCGGCGGGAAATTCAAAAAGTGAAACACACACAGCACACACAGTACACTGTAATCTTATAGATTACATTACTGTATGAAAACATTTCACATCCCCTTTGTCCCTAGTGGTTTGCCCAGAGCCCTGCATGCACTTTTATATAATAAATGTCATTCTTTCTGCCTGGAAACATGAGAATGTCCATGGCAACCAAAAAGCGTCCCTTTGCGTCAAAAGTGGTTTTTGATCAGCTAGAAAACAGCGATAGTAAATAAGAATCATTTGCAGAATTGAGTGATACTGATTTTTGGGGAAATTTATCATCAGAAACTGAAAGTGACGACAGCAACAATTCTGCAAATGAGCAAATTTCATGCGTTTTTGGTTTGATTACATTATTGAATAAATTTTATTACTATTATATTATTATTTTTGATAATTATTTTTAGTTATTTATTATATTATAATTTATGATTTCATTTTTCAAACTTTTTCATACCCGGGATGTCTACTAGACTCTTGTTTGGACAGATTTAAGTGAGTTATTGCTAAGAATTACAGGCCTACAATATAAAACGCCAAATTTTCATGCAAAATAATTGTACCGCTTTCAGCACCAAAAATCTGACATAATCATACCGCCAGGGAGGTTAAATATTGTGCCTGGGGGTCCCCTTGGTATGCCTGTCAAAGGGCGCATCTCTGTGATGTTTAGAACAGTGTCACCACAAAATGACATTCGTAAATGAAAAATTGTCATTTAAAATTGCTTGTGGCTATAATGTTTTGCTGGTTTCTGGTAATATAGATAAAAATCACTAAAAAGCATTGCGTTGGGGGTCCCCCAGCCCCAATTTTTTTTAAAATGGCATAGGGGTCCCCCCAAAGTCCGTACCAGGTCCTTCAGATCTGGTATGGATTTTAAGGGGAACCCCGCGCTAAATTAAAAAAAAAGGCGTAGGGGTCCCTGCCAAAGTCTGTACCAGGCCCTTTAGGTTTGTCATGGATTTTAAGGGGAACGTCAGGCCAAATTTGAAGGGCCTGGTACAGACTTTGGGGGGACCCCTATGCAAATTTTTTTTATTTTGCCCGGGGTTCCCCTTAAAATCCATACCAGACCTGAAGTGCTGGGTATGGACTTTGGGGGGACCCCATGCAAATGTTTGGGGGTTTCCCTTTTGTTTCTATAAATTTATGCCAGACCCTTATCCAAGCATGCACTGTATATAGTCTACACTGAATGCAGTGTAATATATATATATATATATATATATATATATATATATATATATATATATTTATATATATATACCATACTGTGCATATATATTCTTACATTGCCTACACTGACAGTATATACTCTATCTACACTGTATACTACACTAACTACATACCACTAACTGAACTGCCTAACCTGTTGCTATCTCCGCAAATGTTTTCACTATAGTCGGCCACTATGTAAGCGGCCTTATATAGTGTGGTCGTGGACTCAGATGCACTAAGCAATGATTGGCCAAAGGCACCCTGCCTTTGGCCAATTATGGCTCTCACAGCAGAGCGTGCTGTGACTGGCCAAAGCGTGCAGGGCATGTGCATGCTTTGGCCAATCAACAGGCGGCAATCCCCCCCCCCCCCCGCAATTTCACAACATTATGGGGCACTTGAATTTCCCACGTATGCCCCATAATGTTCGATATTCGCCGAACAAGTGAACCCCTGATGTTCGAGTCAAACATACGTTCGACTTGAACCGGGGGACCATCCCTATTCATGAATGTACATCGTGAGACACTTTTTTAACAGTGCCAGTGAGTCGAGTGCAATTCGGAACCTGTAGTGGATTCACAGGGTTCACACATTGCACCCAACTCACAGGCAGTTCACACTACCATATGCAAACTGCTGGGAGTGTCAATAGAAAGCTAATGACACCCACAAATCAGTTTGCAGATTGCACTGTGAACTGCAAATTCGGATATGAATCTGATTGCATGGGTGTAAACACCCATGTGATCCGATTCTGCTGCGTAACAAAAAAGGGTCCTATGTGAGCTGTATGGTTGAATTTGCATAGCACAGAGATTGCATGTAAACCGGCCCTAAGGAAGGTAATCCACTTCCCCAAAACGAATAAAGTTACAAAAGAGAAAAACAAGAAACAATCAAAATCAATATCCTTTTATTTTGCCAACAGAAACAAATATGTACATATTTACTGGCATTAAAGTATTCTACAGTATATATGGTGCTACAGTTAGCAAAACAGTTAGCAATTGGGTTCAAAGGGCCATGCTCATAGCAGCTTACAATCTAAAATTGGACTAAACCTTACAGTGAACACAGCTTTACTTTCACAGTGTATAACAGCCCACACATTTCATAGAACTAACTAATCAACAACGCCCACCAGTCCACATCACATTTTTAGCTGCAAAATTATAGAAAGATACTTAACAGTCATTCAACAAAGCATTATAGCATAATATTAAAAAAGACACATATTCAAACAATAACACCCCCCCCCACACACACACACACATTCTACACACATACATTGGAAGGCATACTCCTAGAAGAATGCATGGCAAGTCAAACAATACCCACCCCAATCTGACAGCATGATCAAATCCAGCCAGATAGAACCTGGAGGAACTTGACTGCCCTGCATAGAGTCCTGACCTCAACACAACAGAACATGTTTGAGATGAATTAGAGCAGAGACTGACAGACTAAGACCGGGATGCCATTAAAGTTCATGTGTGTGAAAAGGCAGGCATCCCAATACTTTTTGCTATCTGGCAAGATTTGCAATGGTGGTGGAACCCTCCTACACATAAATACTACATTTAGACATAATTGATGTAAGGCTCTGAGCCACAAGTTATGTTTACCAATATAGGGAGAACAAACAACATCTCTACATGAAGTGGTGTGTTTGAGATTCAAACTAAGTTCTGTTAGGCAGCTGTGTTACCTTGTGAGCCACAGAGCACATACAGGTAGAACCTTCCTAAACATATATATTGCATTTCTTTGGACATATAGGTGATGGAATAACATTAGTCGGGAGTTATTCTTTTTAATTTATTATGTGATATTTAGTGGTTCTTGGTGCTGTCAGTGTAGAATAGTGATATTACCCTCTTATTTTTGGAAATTACATTTTTATTTCTGATGCTAGTACATATAACACATTTGTTTAGCTCAAATTAGGATCATTTGTAAATAATATAAAATGGTGACTCATTTTACATTTGCAGAAGCAATGGTATTGTTTGTGGTTTGTAAAGACACCTGTGTTAGTTTGGGTACATTTTTTTGTGAGATGGACTTCAGCAAGTGAAAGTAAGGCTTTATTTATACTGGATGCTATTTTAACCTCCCCTGAACAATTTTTTTTGACAGCTAGATGCCGGCGTCTAAAACGGCTGTTTTTCAGCGTTTTGCATTCGGTGTTTAGCAGCGTTTAGCGCAATTTGCGTCTAGGAGCGTTTTTAAAGATTTTTTTTTTATTTAAATGGAAACGCCTGTAAACGAAATGGCCTAGACATGAGTAACCACGTTTAGCCGCGTTTAGCCGCATTTAGCCTCATTTAGCCACGCTTACAAGCTGTTTGGCGTTTGAAATGCCTCTGAACTGGCATCTGAACCCATTTTTTTGCATTTCAAAAAAGCCTTTAAGCACAACTGCCTGGAAACGACCTTAAACCACCCTGTGTAAATGTACTGATAAGATAATATAGAGGAAAGTTCAGGGGCAGGTGAAAAAAAACAACCAAATGCCTTTAAACATCCATTTACCAGCAACAGTGACAATGAGGCCTTACAGAGAAAAAATATTTTACCAAAACATGAAAACAGTACACATTCTTGCAATTTTAAAAACAAAATATATCATGGAGTTGCAACATTGTTGCAAGGACAATTTCTTTGAGAAAAAGATACATTTTATCTCAACATGAAAAGGATTTATTTGGGGGAGTTACCATTGTATCATTAGAATGAATGGCTGAAAATTGCACTGGGCTACACAACTCTCATTTTCACTCCCAAAAAAGCTGTGTAAAACAGCTCTCATTTTGGTATTTGCTATACCTCCATGGAATTACTCCATGAGAGTTAAAAACGGAGTTGTTTTGTGTCTGAGCATGCTCAGTTGTGCTCAGCTGTGCTGATTACTTAAATGTAAAGAGACGGGGAATTTATCTTTTCTCAGATTTTTAATGATATTTCAATATAGAAATCACTTTTTCACACAGTTTAAAAGCAGATTATCTTTAAACAAATATACAGCATATTTTAGTACAATTTATGGAATCAGATCATGCTCTAAACATTATTTCTATTTGCACTACTCCTGGTACTGACTAGAGTAAGGATTTGGGCGTTATCTGTGACCTGGGAGCTATAGTGAATTTGAATTCGGGAGCTATTCTACCGCTATTTGCCATTTTCTGCCATTAAATAGTGCACAGTTGCGCAAATGTGCGCCTGAGCGCTATAGTAAATTACCCCCAATGTGTCAAAAAGCCAACCATCACCCAGCACCTAGTGCCTGCTCATCTCACTTTATGACCCACTACAGGTCATATTTGGTGGAACCTGTGATGTCTTTTTTACCATTAAACGAAACCATCTTTGTTATACATATCACACTATGAGCACATTTTTTTGTGTTTTAAGGGACCTGATATCCAGCCAAGGTTCCCCTAATTAAATGACAGAACATTAGAGGAGGTGATCTATCCAGAGACACACCGAGCCCAAAAGACAGGACCTTAAAGGCACAATATGACCTGTAAGGGGTCATAAAGTGAGGTGAGCGGGTATTTCACCTACTCTATAGGTGCCGGGTGATGGTTGGCTTTTTGACACATTGCTGTTTTTATATGGATGGATGTCACCACAATTTGTTTCACCATTGTAATATACTTTCTTTCAAGTGGACTTTCACTTTATATACACTAAATATATTTTTCATATGCCTGTTTTATATGCAAGTATCAGCTTAATACCATTGTTTTTATACATTTATTAGAGGGATCATACAAGTGTTTTATACAGGTTTTTGAATTATGATGAACAACGCACTATTGTCTTTTACCTTGTATATGCATTTTTGAGTGATAGGAGATTCATTATTGAATGGTGCAGCAGTTTGTGTTTTCTTTCTGTATGTGTTTAGCACATTCATGCAGTTTCACATAGCAGTGCAAAAGTAACCCACGCTTTTTTATTAATGTTATATTGACACCCACAGCAGTTCACAGAGTGCAGTGTGATCTGCCTGCGATTTTGATACAGTGCGGGGACCCACACGGGAATCGCTGTGGTTTCCAAATAGGACCAGTGTGAACCCAGCCTCAGACTTGGAGAGGGAGTAGAAGTAGAAGCTAATCAGACTCAGCGTGTGCTAACAGGGAAAAGAGGGAGCAGAGTGAGCAAAGATGATGACTTCTCAGTGTGATGCTGTTCCTTCTTTGTCCAATCAGCAGGCTGCAGGCAGGAAGCTGACACTACCGTGTTTTTTAACTCTGACAGAGGAAGTGGTGTCACTTGGCTGTGCTGTCTGGTGGTTTATAAAACAAAAGAGTGACTGAACAGAATTACAAATCTTTTGGCAGATTAGACTCACATATGAGAATTTCAGCTGTGTATTTATCTGTTTCCCTAGAATTCAGTCTTAAGTACCTATCAATCAGTTTGAAAAAGTAAAACTCTCTAAGTGTTAACAAAATAAAATAACCTGGGAGGTAGTACTTTTTTCTAAAGAAGACATTTCTCATTCGCTAGACATGTATATACAATTTATAATACAATAGAGTATAAAGTGGCAATCTTGCCAAACATATGGTAGGTAAATTCAGTGTTTGAATACATTTTCTGAAGGAAAGATGTTTTTCTACTTTATAGATGTGGTCCATAAAATTTCCAGCACTTACAAACTCAGTGCACAGTGTTGTGCAGCACTTATTCCTTTATCCCAGCCACAATTTAACACAGTATTCTGCACAGTGTTATGATGCATATGTACGCGTCCCTGGTCAAGAGGATGTAAATATTTCATGTTATGCGCAGTAGATGCTTATTTACTGACAGCACGTCTGTGAAAGAAAAGAGATTTTGCCCGGTGGATACAGTAAATTAGTTCTAAAATATTGCAGGATCTCCCGGTGGAGTCATTTCTATGAAATCATAGGGACATCTGTCACAAAAGTCACAACGAAGGTGACACTTTTATGAGGAAAGCAGAAAACAATAAAAGTCGATAAAAAATCTATAAACAAGTCACCGGGTCGTAGTGTGCGGTCATTGATGATAAACGGAGGCAACAACAATTTGCTTTGTTTCCTTTCTTTTGGCACAAGCTTAAAGTAGGACTAAACCCTCACAAAAGAATGCTTCCCTTTGTAGTGCACTGTAAATTAAATAGGATTCTGCAGGCTTTTGTATCAACTTTCTGTGAGCACTCTCGCAGCAAAGGGCAAACATTATAGTTTTACTACGTTGACTGTGGCAGAATGTGCATTAAATCAGCTGCCTATAGTCCAGCGCAGGAGCGCACAGGAAAAGGTGACAGTGCTGCAGCTGCAGATGAATAAGCACTGTCATTCTAGGTAAGGAAATGCCTGTGGGCACACTATTTTTTTTTTACGAAAAATATACAAAAAAAACAAAAAAAAAATAAAAAACAAACCCTTTTTAAAACTACAGCATGATGTGAAACAACACAATGGGGGTCATTTACTATAGTGCTGCCGCAAAATAGCGGCCAAATTGCCGCAAAATAGCGGCAAAATTGCCGCGAATCGCGGTAATTACCGCGATTCGCGGTAAA
>BLSH010341530.1:664231-679086 GCA_018402905.1 Glandirana rugosa | reverse complement strand
ATTCTCTGTCGAAGATCCCTTGTGTAAATTGGGAAACTAGTCAGGACTATAATTGAGGAAGGGACGGTCACAGTAATCATGTCATGGTCACGTATAAAAAATCGGAACTAGTGACATAATCACAGTGACTAGGGTTTTTTCACAGTCAATCGCTAAACAGGTGACGTTATAGCGTCAGGGCGATATTCAGTGACTATCGGTAGTAATGATCATTTTTTATTTTTTATTTATTTTTATATGGTATCAGACATCCGCGACATTGAAAACACGTTTAGTTAGTTATAACCCTGAAAAAAAATGGTTTTTATACATCGTCTTATGTATAACCGGATTTAACTACTTGTTTAATCTAAAAAAAAATAACCCTTACAAAATGTCGTTTTTCATTTTTTATGACAAAACAAAAAAGTTTTAACAGTCAGAAAAACACATATATCGTGTTTTTTATTTCTGGTGTCTCCACTAGTTTATGGTGGTTTTTTTCAAGATAAACATCCTTTTTTTCCTGTAGAAAAAAAACCCATGTCGTAGCTTTCGGGCGCGTTAACAGTTGACTTCATTTCGTCACGGCATAGCGTTTTTTTTCCGGACCAGCACTTCCCCCATTTGGAAGATCTCGACTTCACCAATTAAACTGGACGTTTACAGAATGATACAATATCGTGGTTTCTTTGTTCACAGAAATTGTACTCATTTACCTTCGATACCGAAATTTCACGTAGATTTGGGTTGTAGGAACTTATGTTACACAACAAAGTGTAGTACGACACAAATAGAACTTTTTTTGGTGGTATTTGATCACCTCTGTGGTCTTTATTTTTTGTGCTATATACACAAAAAGACTGACAATTTTGAAAAAACAAAACAGTATTTTTTACTTTTTGCTGTAAAACATTCCCAATAAAAAAAAATCTAATTTGTTCATCAATTTAGGCCAATATGTATTCTGCTACATATTTTTGGTAAAAAAAAGTCCCAATATTGATTGATTTGCACAAAAGTTACAGCGCCTACAGACTATGGTATATTTTTATTTATTTTTTATTTTTTACTAGTAATGATGGCTATCAGTGACTTATAGCGGGACTGCGATATTGCAGTGGACAAATCGCTAACTGACACTTTTTTGGGATCAGTGACACTAATACAGTGATCAAGGCTAAAAAATATGCACTGGTACTGTACTAATGACACTGGCAGGGAAGGAGTTAATATCAGGACTGATCAAAGGGTTAAATGTGTTCCCTAGAAGGGATTGCTATTGTGTGTGTGTGTGCGGAGGTGCTTTGACTGGGGGAATGTAAAGATCCATGTTCCTGCTTAGCAGGAACACAAGATGAGCATAACCCCCTCTCACAGAACGATGGTCTGCATTGTTTACATAGGTAGACCATCATTCTGTCTTTCTCACGAACGATCGGCGGGTTCCCGTGGACATCACGTCGGCAGGACTCGCTGATTGGCTCCCACTGTGTCCAATCACAGCGGGAGTGGGTCGCCGGCGGCATGCACACGCTCCCCAGACCCGGAACTGACAGGTCACATACCAGGTGCGTGATCTGGCCTGCCCTGCCAATGTACGATGGGCAGTCACTAAACGGTTAAAGTGAACCCTTACCAATTATGTTAACTTTTCATTTGCTGGTTCCTTCCAGCTCCCTTTTAACAGAACTGGAAAAATGCACTTCCTACCAGCACTGCACTACCTTGGTGAGAATTTCATAGAATGCATCGCTTCCTGCTGGGATTGGCAGGTCACATCCCAGGAGGCAGTATTTCGCACAGGGGTGTATTCCCACCATGACATCTGCAGATGTGTAGATATTTGGGACCTGGCAGAGACCTGCATCATGTTTTCATATCAAAGGGATTTCCACGCATGTACACAGGGATTTTTAAAACATGGAAGATTAGGGCAAGAAACAAATATTGCAGGGATTAAATACCTCTTTAAGGTGTTTGTAAACCCTTACATATACCCAGTGAAGTGACTGGCCTCAGGTGATACACAGAGATGAAACAAATCCTCCTACATAAGATGTAACTGCTTATCTGAAGCCTTCTCTTCTCTACATCCATTCCAGAATTTATAAACATTGTCTGAGCTTTCAGAAAACAGGGACGGAGAGATGAAATTACACACTGAGAGCTCAGTGTGGAGAGCTCTGAGAGCTAATTGGAGGGAAGTGACACCCCCCCTTTACACAGTGCACAGGAACAGAGCTGAGGCTGCCAATCATGGGCTGTGTGTTGGAGTTCCCTCTCCTGTCACCTTTTTTCTCTTGGTGATGGGAAAACTTATCAGAAGTGGGATATGCTTTGTTCATATTTCATGTCTGAGGTTTATGACCACTTTAAGGACTTGGACTCCAGCATCCTCTAAGTAGTAATAGATTTTTTTGTAGTTGATAGAGAGTTAATCCAAACAATGCTTTTTTATATCTCTTAAGAACTCTGCAGTGAATTTTCTGTCATTTTCTGGGATTTGCAAACCTGCCATTGGGGCTCCCACTTTCCACAACAGATTTATAATTTGTTTTAAATTATGGAGGACACAAGACCCTGGAACACTCAAAAGTAGACAGGGACATCTAAAATGTTCAGATGTCTCCCTTCACGGTGCTTGGGTCGCATCCTTTTTTTCCTTCCCCTACCCCTTTTCTCTCCTCCCCCACCTTTTTTTCTTCTACCCTCTCTTTTTTCCCCTTAGCTGTGCTTGTCTACCTACGTTTCCTGGTTATTATTATGTCATTCAGACTTTTTGACGTTTATCTGGTTATAACTATACAGCTATTATGTAAACACCTTGGGAGGGTTTCATTAGTGTTTTTGTTGTTGGAACCCATCTACTGATGAATATCCTCCAAGGTCTTCTATGTTGTTGGTACAGGCATACTGTAAATCTCATGTTGATGCAAATGTTGGATGATTACTCACGGTCCACTTACTAGGGTGGATATGCTCCTTTGTTATCTACCTTTCAGGAAATCACCATGCTGTACCTTGACTCGTCTTATGTACAAGTATATATAACTTACTGTTACTGCTCTATGTGCCATACTAAATATGGACCTCATCCTGAACCTTATGATCCTTCTGCTTTTTTGTTTTTTATTTTTCATATCTATTTGTGTTATAAAAACAAAATAAACAAAGATTAAATATAAAATGTTCAGATGTTTTGGAATAGAGTTGATAACTATTGTGGACAAATCTCACTGTTGCAGTACCCAAAACTTACAAGAAGCAAGGGGCTGATGCAGGCCACCCAGTTCTACCTATAAATACAATATAGGCATCAGACGCAAACCAAGAGATTTAATAAAAGCTAGAAAATCTGAATAAGTAGATTTGCGTTTAGAAGGATTGATATTTAGTAATTTAGTATTCAATCATTATTAAATTCTAAAATTATTTAGAGATATGCAAAGCTTGAGCTGGCATATTAACTAAACACGAAAAAAAATGAATCTATCCTTAACTACTGTATGGCAGAAAGCTTAGTGAATTTTGCTGTCTGTCTGTTTAACAACTAATTTATTAAAAATTGATAAAAAAAATTAAACAGAAAGATCTGTTGCCCATAGCAAGCAGGTGGATTTAACTTTCAATTTACATGATTATTGCTTATTTGTCAACATACAGTGCCTTGAAAAAGTATTCATACGCCTTGAAATTTTCCACATTTTGTCATGTTAAAACCAAAAATGTGAATGTATTTTATTGGGATTTTATGTGATAGACCAACACAAAGTGGTGTGAAGTGGAAAGAAAATCATAAATGGTTTTCATTTTTTTTTTACAAATAAATATGTGAAAAGTGTGGTGTGCATTTGTATTCAGCCCCCTTTACGTTGATACCCCTAACTAAAATCTAGTGGAACCAATTGCCTTCAGAAGTCACCTAATTAGTAAATAGAGTCCACCTGTGTGTAATTTAATCTCAGTATAAATACAGCTGTTCTGTGAAGCCCTTAGAGGTTTGTTAGAGAACCTTGGTGAACAAACAGCATTATGAAGGCTAAGGAACACACCAGACAAGTCAGAGATAAAGTTGTAGAGAAGTTTAAAGCAGGGTTAGGTTAAAAAAAAATCCCAAGCTTTGAACATCTCATGGAGCACTGTTCATAATCTGAAAATGGAAACAGTATGGCACAACTGCAAACCTACCAAGACATGGCCATCTACCTAAACTGACAGGCGGGGCAAGGAGAGCATGAATCAGAAAAGCAGCCAAGAGGCCCATGGTAACTCTGGAGGAGCTACAGAGATCAACAGCTCAGGTGGGAGAATCTGTCCACAGGACAACTATTAGTAGTGCACTCCACAAATCTGGCCTTTATGGAAGAGTGGCAAGAAGACAACAATTGTTGAAATAAAGCCGTAAGTCACTTTGGCAGTTTGCGAGAAGGCATATGGAGGACACAGCAAACAATTGGAAGAATGTGCTCTGGTCAGATGAGTCCAAAATTGAACTTTTTGGCCTAAAAGCAAACCCCTATGTGTTGTGGAAAACTAACAATGCACATCACCCTGAACACACCATCCCCGTCGTGAAACAGGGTGGTGACAGCATCATGTTGTGAGGATTCTTTTCTTAAGCAGGGACAGGGAAGCTGGTCAGAGTTGATGAGAAGATGGATGGAACCAAATATGGGGTAATCTTAGAGGGAAACCTGTTAGAGATTGCAAAAGATTTGAGACTGGTCCAGACGTTCACCTTCCAGCAGGACAATGTCCCTAAACATACTGTATAGCCAGAGCTACAATGGAATGGTTTATATGAAAGTATATTCATGTATTAGAATGACCCAGTCAAGGTACAAAACTAAATCAAATTGAGAATCTGTGCAAAGCTAGTAGAGACATACCCGAAAAGAATTGCAGCTGTAATTGTAGCAAAAGGTGGTTCTACAAAGTATTGACTCAGGGGGGCTGAATACAAATGCACGCCACACTTTTCACATATTTATGTGTAAAAAAATTGAAAAACATTTATCATTTTCCTTTCACTTCACAATTATGTGACACTTTGTGTTGATTTATCACATAAAATCCCAATAAAATACATTTAGGTTTTTGGTTGTAACATGACAAAATGTGGAATATTTCAAGGGGTATAAATGCTTTTGCAAGGCACTGTATCTATTTTTTTAGCCCTGGTTCACATAGGTGTGATGCAGGAACCCTGCAAATCCACTGCAGGTTCCCACATTGCACCCGACTCGCACGGCAGTTCACACTGTGCTATGTGAACTCAAGGGAGGTGTCAATACATTGTTAACGACACCCCCTTTTCAGCTTGCATATCGCAGTGTGAACTGCAAACTCTCACAGGAATCGGATCGCATGGGTATGAACACCCATACGATCAGATTCTGCTGCAGACCGAAAAAAGGGTCCTGTGCGTGTTTGGTCTGAATGTGATGAGATATCAACCATACAATCTGTCATTGACATTGCGTATGATTTGCATTGCAATGTGGTGCAAATCATATGCAATATTTTGCTGAGCACACTGGTGTGAACCAGGGCTTAATTTATTGTCTTAAGTAATAATGAATCAGGGCCCTTTTAAAAAATGTTGCTAAAACTGAAAGTTATTTTTTTATAAACTATTTCTGAAGGGATAGCTAGTAAATCAAGTTGTGATTGTTGTTACACAAAAATACACATGCATCTGTATTATTTATGTGTTTCCTAACTTTAAGAAACTTCCTTTTTTTATTATTATCAAGCAAGTTGCTGGGGTTATCTATGAAATAGAGAGATAACTCTAAGAAAATAATGATACCAAGATCATGCTTATGTCATGGATATAATCAGGTTTGGTTTTAGCAATGCTGTCCTACAAAAAATAAATAAACAAACAAATAAATAAAAAGTGCAAACTTTATTTTATAATTTGTCCTGTTTATGACAACAAAATAATTTTGCTTTTTAAAGAAATTTAATTTTAAAAATTGGCATTTAATTAATAGTAATTAAAAAAGTTTCCGCATTTGGTGGTGCTGCCCCAGGATTAGGACCTTTTGGAAAAGGATTTTAAATCTGATACTTCTGGTCATGGGCTGCCATCTTCCCAGATCTCTGGCTATTGCCCTGCTGAACGCAGCATTCCCAAACTCTCTCGTAACTTAATACACTTCATCCTCCTTTGAGCTAAACTCACAATTGCTAAGGCTTGGAAACAACCTAAAGTTTTATTCCAAGCAGCTTGCCATAAAATCTCTTGGATGATGGAGCAAGAGAAATTAGCTAGTGTCATCACAGAGTCCACAACGAAATTTGAAGCCCCATCTGGGAGCCCTGGGCAACACATATAGGGATCTCCCTATTGCTGGGCTGCCCTAACTCAGCCTCTCTACGCCCCCAATCCCCCTGATTGATTTCTATTTATCCTCCTTCTACTTCTTTTAACCTTCTCTCTTCTCTATATTTCCTTTCTCTCTTTGGGTCCGTTCCTTCCCCGCAATCCGTGCGGGGAAGACATGGGACCCCTAAGGTTTGGTTTATCATATGGCTTATTCATTTGCAAAAAGATATGCTTTCTCCTGAGCAGGAGTTTCCATCACATTTTACAGTCTTTAATATTTAGTTTACTGGTGGGTGCAGTCGGCTCACCCCTCTCCCCTTGCCGCAGCTTGTTCCCATATGGGGTGGCTGGGGGGTCGGGTGAGCTAGCTCACCCCGAGTCTGGTCTTCCTCCTAAGGAAGTCGGTTGCTCTATCTTTTTGTAACACTCATTTAGCTAACAATTCTATTATATTTGTATCATCCTGTTGCAGGTTCTATCACTGCGATGAACCAAAACATCCTGATTTATTCAATGTTTCTGTATTTTTCTTGCAAACGTAATAAAAATATTGAAAACAAAAAGTTTCCACATGAGAATGATTGTAGATGTTCTACTTAAATCAAAAATGTATTTTTTTTTTTTATCCTACATTAAATTAAAACATACAAGCAAGGGGTATCCACAGACACTTTGGGGTTGATTTAGTAAAACTGGAGTGCAAAATTTGGTGCAGCTCTGCATAGAAACTAATCAGATTCCAAGCTGTTTTGTCAAACCTTAAAGTGGTTGTCAAGGCTAATGAAAAAAAAAAAAAAACAACTGTAAGAGAAAGGCATAATGAGCTAGTATGCAACACATACTAGCTCATTATGAAATGCTTACCTTAGATTGATGCCGTTGCAGCGGTCCCCAAGCACCGATGTGACCAGCATCATGTTGTGTCCATTGTCTTCTAGGATCCCGGGCTCCCACCAATCACAGCGAGGACTCAAGTGTTGTGATTGGCAGGAGCCGCGCTGACATCACTCCCGTGCATGCGCACGGGAGCCGTCATGTTTACGGCACACATAGTGAAGAAACGGCCCAGTCGGGTTGTTTCTTCACTGCACATGTACCGATAATGTCGGCACATGCAGATACAGGGAATATCTCCTAAACGGTGCAAGTTTAGGAGATGTTCCTGTGACCTACAGGTAAGCCTTATTATAGGCTTACCTGTAGTTTAAAGTGGTTGTCATGACTTGACAACCACTTTAATTGAACAAAATTAAGTTAGAAGCTGATTGGCTACCATGCACAGCTGCACCAGATTTTGCACTTTCCAGTTTTAGTAAATCAGCAGCATAATGTCCTAGGATAGGGTTTACTCAGTTTGGCTACAGGGTTATCACCCTTTTCTACACACTTCTGAGTTGGATTACAAACAGCCATAATAGCTGCAGTAAAACTGTCATCATTACAACAAGACATTCATAGAAAGAGCCTACAAGATGTGGATAGTGCAAGGAGAGAAAAGATTACCAAAGCAAGGGAAACTCTTTATTTCTTTCTTTTTTTTTAACTAACTAGAGTTAGTTCTAGTTTTTTTTTTAACTTGTGGTGTTGTAGAGCAGGACCCAGCAGTATTACTGAATATAGGGGCAATATGGCCACAGCAGAGCACACCTAATGTATCTAGGTATTTACAGTAGGTAGGGCATACCTGATACTCCCAAGTTTCTTGGCTGGTTAAAGAATTTTTTTCACAAGAGGAACATGGAAGCTACTTTTACTTTTTACTGACCTCGTTAACTGAAGTTGCCATCTGATTATATCCTTGAAATCAATGGGGTGAATGCATGTAAATATATCATCATAGTAGGGTGGGAAGATCAACAAGCTGGTGTGAAATTATTTACTATGTTTTATTGCTGATTATTTAGTGGATTCACAAATAAGCCATGAATGTGATGGACTTTTTAATATCTTAAATTTTTTTTTAAAAATTATGAATTTTAACAGAGGTGTATATTGTACATAATATCATGGCATGCCTGTCAAAGAAGTCCTGCACAACTCCAAAATGTTGCGCTTGTCTTTGTGATGTGATCTCTGCAATAAAAATCTTTGGATGGTGATTGTAGATCCTTGGTGTGCTGGTGAATATATACACATATATTGTACATAAATCTTGGTACCCTCAAAGTGCCATACATATTGTTTTTTTTTTTTTTACTTGGCTGGTTATAGAAAAATTGTCACAAGAGGAACATGGAGGATACCTTTGTTGACCTCTCTAACTGAAATTGCCATCTGGCAGACTTCAATAGTTTATGTCTCTGATCCAAGGCAAGCATGCAAAGAAATACTGTTGGCTTTAGTCAGAGTTTTCTTATCTAAATACTTGTTCGTGATTAACAACTCAGGTGGTATTAAAGCCAGTTAAGCAGGCCATACACAGTGCACATTTCTTTCCTGCAGCACAGACAGCGCTGATAGAGGAATCCCTCCTGCCGAGCAATTGTCTGCTCCTGGCTGGGCAGTGGGTGGGGGAAGGCGCCCCCACCGGGAAAAGACAGTGATTATCGCTAGCGGCTACAGTAGCCGCTAGCGATAATCACAAGAGAATCTGGCAGGCTGGTTGTACCCAAGTGATGGACAGTGATTTTCTCTAGCGGCTATAGTATCCGCTAGCAATAATCACAAGATAATCCATCTGGCTGGTTGTACCCAAGTTGATCAACTTGGTACATTCAGCCTAAGCATTAATGGTTTGAATCTTGGCTGGTTGGCTGAACTGCCAAGATTTGAACCATGTATGGCCGGCCTAAGTCAGCAAACCAGCCAGGCAACAAGGCTTTTTAATGAGGGATTACATTGGTAGCCATTCATAAGAGGTTTACTTTAAACTTTAAACTGGAATATGCAGCTGCCTTATTAGGATGAAAGACATTTCCTTTATTCAGATGTGAGATATTTGATCCTATATAATTGTATGTGAAAATGATTTACATGTACAGACAAATTTTTTTATGAATGATTTAGTAAGGCCTCCAATCTGATGTCCTAATGGCATACAGTATATCTAGAAGATAACTAAACCCAAGAACATAAATCTAATATATTTCTGTTTACAAGTCTGGAAACGTAGTACTTGCATTCATTTTCTACACTTTCTACAAGTACAGCAAAAACCTCTTGCCAGAATTTCAATGTCCAGGATCACTCAATTTGTGCCAGGTTGTCTCTTGCCATGGATAACAAGACACCAGCATGTTATAACTTTATAGTTTGGTCATGTATGCACCCACATAACCTACATTTTTTTATCCCTTTGATAATGAAATAAGAAATCGGGAGAATGAATATGGCTGAGACAGGATGTCACAGATAGTAATAAAAGACAAGCAGAGGAATTAAGATACTAAAAATGTTGGTGCTGTCATTAGAAAGACTGTACATTCCTGTCACTAGAATAGAAAGCAAGGGGGCTAAACTACCCACTGGAGACACAAACAGCTATAAAAACCCAAGAGAGGTTATATCAGTTTCTCATTTGCTACAAAGCAGAAAATAAACACATTTTTATATATTTTGATAAAATGGGGGCGGGCGGGGGAAGCTGTCCCCGCCAGGAGAAGACAGTGATTATTGCTAGTGACTATAGCAGTCGCTAGCTGTAATCCCAACTGAATAAGGCAGGCTGGTTGTACTCAAGTTGATCGATCAAACAACTTGGCACCTTCAGCCTACCCACACATGGTTCAGATCTCTGCCGTTTCAGCAGGATTCAGCACGCTGATGTCACTGCCTCATATCCACACACAGGGTCATGATACGCTGTGCTGGCCGGCTTTTCATATGTGATTTCCTCTTATGCTTTTAAGTGTATTCAGTATATTAATTTAATAAACTCCTTAGCGCTACTTCACTATTGTGAGTTTTGCTTTGCATGACTGGGTATTTATCCATGGGACAGAGCTGTCGGAGGTAATACGCCCCTAGGTGAGAAGCTCATCATATCCCTCAGTTGGACCCTGGCTGGGTGAGAGCCACAGGTGTTCCCCTTGCTTAAATCTGGTAAGCGGCTTCTGTTTGTCGGGTGATGGTTCCGTTGCACTTTGTCTGTTAATACCAGCACATCTATTCATCTATCAAATATATCTCTATACCCTTCCACTGAGGATTGGGGTCTATAATTCCCCTTTCTATTGGAGTCATCTATATGTTATGTTGTGGACTTCAAGTTACAGAGAACTTTTATTGATTTATATTGATACATATATTTTCAATTTGAATATATTTGGCATGCAATTCATATGTGATGCTATTTATCTTTAGCGCAGCCTGTTCTTTATATGCTTTGTGTTACCACCTTTTTGTAGGTTGTTGGGTTGCTGCTGTTCCTCCAATTTTACATTAGCGCATTATTTACATTGTATGTATATCTTAGTGTATGAGGAAGCTTTGGTGCAAAAGGTTGCACCAGTCATGGGTGCCAGGCTCTGGGAAGATATGATTCTTGCATTGATTGTAGCACAATAGGCATTTCTAAGTAATGGGTTTCTTGAGAATGTATTAGGATTTCTCTATGAATGGCAAGGGGGTTACGCATAATTGGAACCTATGTTATGCTGAAGAGGGAACTCTTAGCAATGTTCGTTATAGCAATAACAAGATGTCAAGTGCAAGGATTATACTTGAGAGACATTTGAAGGTGTCAATCTGGAGAACGTTGTGGTTATTGAGGCTAGGTTCACATCTGTGCGGGTGGTGCCACTGCGGAATCTGCACAAATACTGGCAGCCGCAACCACCCACACAGAGAAATGCTGGACCAGCAAGCGGGTGCAATTAATCCTAATGGCACGTCACCCGCACTGGAAATCGCACCCATACGGGAACCTCGGTTCCAGTGCTGGCTGCTTTTTCAAAAATAGTACAAGGGACTTCTTTCCTGCAAGTCACAGGGCATGGCAGCCCATTCAAATAAATAAGCACTTGTGCCATGCAAACCGCAGCTCGCACGGTCACACAGGTGTGAACCTAGCCTTAAAGTATTGGTGTACCATGTTCTGTCCATTTTTAGCTTTTGCTTCCAGGGCCTTGATTCTAGCTGGTTGGGCCACATTAAATTATCTATCCACTTCCAACGTAGCTATTGTCTTGTCTACCTTCCTCTTTGGTTATGCAGTTCGGTCTGATTTCTTGAATCTGTTGGAAACATATTTTTGTGGACCTATGGCCACAAGAAATTATTTACGAGATTGAACCTTATATTGGCTTACAGCCTTATGTAGAGGAGTGAACTGGTCAAATCAGCTATTTATGAAGGTGAAAAAAGTTCCTTGGTGAGACCAAGCTTCTATCTCCTTGATACATCTTCAAGATCAAGAGGGCCTGTTGCCTCAGGCTTATTCCTATCAACTATCAATGAGAAGCAACTTGAACAGGGCTAAGTATTAATCCACTAACAGCCCTAGGTCGGTATATTGTATTTATCTTCTAGTTCAGCATTACAAATGAACACACAATAAAAAATCTGCTCTGCTAGTAATTTTGAAAATGCAGTTTTTGCAAGTTTTGAATTACAAGAACATTGCAAGGCAATTTATGAATAGTTGCTAGCAATAGTGTTCTTTGTACAGTGTTTTTTTCTTATTATTTAAAGGCTATAATGTTCACAAAACATGTTCAATGAGGTTATTTTCTATTTTCTGTGAAAAAAATCTCTTCAATATGCTGTTCATAAATAAACATAGCATTTCTATACAAGCAAGTATGCACTAATGTAAAGTATCATTTAGATTTAAGCATGGCTATTGTTTGTGGGCAGAATTTAATAAATATAGGCTTTTTATATTTCAGAAAACATTGTAGGCATCATCTGACATTTATGATTGTCTCCTGCCATAGAAAATTCCTCTTGTCACGCATTATTTCTGTACTGCCTGTAATGAATATTTTAACAGACTTATATGGTCCCTGGGACATGACTAATAAAAAAAGTCAGGAATAACAGAAAGAGAAAGTATTCCTTTATGATCACAGGGGAGTTCTTGTTGAATCAAAAATTAAAGGGCCCCTCAAAGTGCTAGCCCTCCTATTAATTAAATATACACCAAGGGATCTCTGGTTCAGGAGACCTTAAACCTTTCTTGTGTTAGATGAGACCGTTTGAAATCTGTAATGATAGAACCTTTGTGTGTTTATGTTCATCCATGTAGCAGTAATTTTTATCAAGCTCCAGTGTTTTAACTTGAAAACAGAAGGTATTTATTTGTGATTGAGAAATAGGGGGAGATGAATCATTTTACTATTTTGCACTAGTTTGCATCTCCAAACAATTATTTCTTCTCCCTAGGGATTAGCCCTACAGGAAATTCTAATAAATTGATTGGTAAACCTCAAATCTAAACTATACTTGTGCAGCAAATCTACTAAAACCACTCATAAAATGTTCATAAAAACTTCCTATAATTGACAATTTATTGACATTCAAAAAACATATGTAGTCTGTTTTATTGTGACACATGGAGCAGGCAGATAGCCTTTTATGACCGACTTTAAAGAGACTCTGTCAAGGGGGAGAGAGGACTACTGCAGGTATGTAGTGGAGGCACCAAGAGGTTATTACATGTGCCTTTACTGCATAGCCTACCCCTTTGCATGTATACATACCCAGCTGCATTCCCCTAACAATGCCCTGCACTGTCAGAGCCCTTGCTAATGAACAGAGGCTTCTGAGTATGGAGGAGCATGTGACTTCCCCTGTGTGACAGTGTGTGGACTTGAGCAGTAAATCACCAGGCCTGCATACTGCCACCATTACCCTGACTAAGCTTCAACACCACTTGACACCGGAGCTGGGACAGGAGCGGATGCTGCAGCAAGGAGCTGTTAAGAGAGTTTAGTAAAACCTTTTGGGGCCTTTGCTATTTGTGTACAGATAATGTGCTTTTAACCTTGGGGCTCTTTCAGATGGACAATCGGGGGGAGGGGCGATAAAAGTGGGTGGCTAGCTATGAGTAAGCGTCAATCCTAGACGTGAAACACATTAGCTGCTACCTGGTGCCCATCCCTGCTGGCATTTGACTGTACCTGTTTTTACCTGTTTTGTGCATTTTTGCCAAAATAAATCAGCATCGATTGGAGTGCGGCTGTCTGAACTTTCTGTTCCTCCCATTTGCACTGTGGCTTAGCCAGCACCCTACAGAGGTGGATTTAGTTCTTAATCGGCCAGGTGAGGCTTGGAGCGGGTGTACCTTTACCTTCTTTAGCCCCCCCACCCATTGGAACTGTGAAAATAAAGCTGGATGGGGCTGAACACATGCCATGTTTGAGATGCTTTGCTTCATGGCTACAGCATTTTTTTAAACTCAGGGTGCAGAGATCCTGTTAGCATAATCAGGCACACCTAGGTTCCTAGCAGTTTCTCCCCCATTCTACTGTACAGTGAATTACAAAAGGCTGATGCAAAGTCACGTTTAGGTACTTACAGTAATTGGAATTAAAAATACATGTAATATACTTAAAAAAAATTAAAACTATAACTGCATTTTTTGGTGATTTTTTTACAGTATCTGCCTAGCGTTATGCTTTTAAAGGGGTAGTAAACTGCTAGAAAAATAACATACAATGGGCCTCCTGCAGGTTTAAAGCATAATGTACTAGTATGCACCACTTGCTAGCACATTATGACAGACTTGCCTGTACACGGAGCCTCTAGCGCAGCACTGTCATGTCTCTCCAATGTTGCCATCTCCTCCCGATCTTCCTTCCAGGTTCGCAGACTCCAGCTGTATGAATGGCCAGGGCCATGATGATGCCATGTGAATGACTTTGTGTTGTGTGAATATCCTATACACGGTGCAAATTTAGGAGATATTCACTGTACCTACAGGTAAGCCTTATTATAGGCTTACCTGTAGGTACAAGTTGAAAAGTGAAGTTTAATTCCACTTTAAGCACACCTGCGAATACCATTACAGGCATAGTCCACCTTTTATGTAATTAATGTACTCCATTATTTAAATTTAAAAATGTGCATTTATTACATTTTTGCATTTAAGCTTGCAGACCATTGCCACCATGATACGTGTTTAATAGTAGCAACACATAGGGGTTAATTTACTAAAACTGGAGAGGGCAAAATTTGGTGCAGCTGTGCATGGTAGCCAATCAGCTTCTAACTTCAGCTTGTTAAATTATGCTTTGTCATAACTAAAAAAAAAAAAAAAAATGGAAGCTGGTTGGTTTCTAAGCAGAGCTATAAAAGCAAGTCCATATGCTCTTGTATTGTTTACATTCCTGACATTATTATGGACCTGACAGAAGTAAATACTGGACTACAAGCGTGGTGACTAGAGTTGAGCGAACTTCTAGAAGTCCGGGTTCTGCTGGTTCGGCTGAACTTCGGGACAAAGTCCGGGTTAGGGTCCGGACAGAACCCGAACTTTGTCCTGGACCCCGAACCCCATTGAAATCAATGGGGACACAGACTTTTGGATTTTCAGACACAGGGGTAACTAAAGTTACCCCAAGCCCCAGGTCCTGTTTCAAGCCCAAGACAGGCCTGG
>BLSH010341530.1:650037-662635 GCA_018402905.1 Glandirana rugosa | reverse complement strand
GTAGACAAGACGTTTGTAGTTATTAGCGGCTATTTTTAAAGTGACACACAGACTTTAAAGATGTTTGCAGAACAGATGTTCACTTATTCCCGGTTTCATTTAAAGTGACACACAGACTTTAAAGATGTTGGCAGAACAGATTTTCACTTATTCCCGGTTTCATTTAAAGTGACACACAGACTTTAAAGATGTTTGCAGAACAGATGTTCACGTATTCCTGGTTTCATTTAAAGTGACACACACAGTTTCCAGATGTTTGCAGAACAGTGATATGGGTTCTCCCGGCTTATTTATACTTTTTTGACACAGTTTGAAGATGATTTTAGAACAGTTATATGGCCTCTACCGTTAATTAATACTTTTCAGACCCAGTTTGAAGATGATCCACATTCACCTCCATTTTTGCTTTTTTTATGTTTTTATTTTTTTAAAAATATTGAAAGTTATTTCCTTGTCCCCATTTCTTTGTAGGGCACTTGTCCCACCCTTACCCCCATTTTCTTTCCTTTTGCAGACCTCTAGGACCTTCCTGGACTTTTTTACAGCAATTTTCAGAAGTTTCATTAAAATTGCCAGAACCCCGGACCCGAACTCAGACTTTTTTTGAAAAGTCCGGGTTCGGGTCCGGGTCACGGACACCCCAAAGTTCGGTACGGACCCGAACTTTACAGTCCGGGTTTGCTCAACTCTATTGGTGATCACCACACTTGTGCCAGCATAATCTGTAAATCCTTCTGCAATGGGAGATGGGAATTGTAGTTCCCATTCACAAAGATCTGTACATTGATCTGTGAATGGATAATGCAGCTGTGCAGGTGGAACCACACACAGTCATACTAAATTCAAACAACAACAGACTGCTCCTGGGAGAAGAAGCACCCCATGATTCAGGTAAGTGTGTGTGTGAGGGTGGAGGGTCATGGAGTGGGACCAGGTTTTTGGTACACCCTAAATTTGGGTTTAGCATAAAACATGGTTTCCATTGTGGATTATGCCTTTAAGACACTTAAGAGCACTTTAACCAAAAATGCAGGCAGATAGGCAGTTTTGGCCAGTAAGGCCACCTAATATGGGGGCTAAAATATATAGATCATATTAGGAAGTGTTGAAATAGAAATGCCACAGCAGCTCCAAGTCAGAGACTACCCAACAATTAGAGGGGTCACTTAAAGTTATGAGCAGGCTCAGATTAGTATTTGTATTTTATCATCAAAACCCACTGAGTACTTTAATGGTACTAACAGGTTTACTTCAACTGATTTTTAATATAATTTCTAGGTTTTAAAGCTGAAGTTTTATCTGGTTCCCCTATAAAGGTGTTAATGACATTTTTAAATGAAATCTTTCAGTTTTCATTAAATACCTTTTTTAGACCTAGTGAGGGTTCTCTGTGCTTCTTTATGCAATACAGGCAGATCATCTCTGATGGGATAGGCTGGCAAGGTTCTGTACTAAGCTTCCTGAAAATCATTATAGCACCCTATCTCAGTACTCTTCAAGAACCTTCAGCCCTGAAGAAAGCAGTGGGCTAGCTTTTGGGACGAGTCTTGCAAATATCACAATGCATCGATGGGTAAATGTCAGTCTGGAGAAGTGCGTGTTCCTAGGCAGACTTCATTTGCATGTTGAAAGAACTGATATCCAAAGAATGAAAGAGGTGGTCTGGGCACAGACAAACTGGGGACAATAGTTCTAAATAACCTGGAAGTCTTCCAGACAGGGAATGAGACAGGCTTTCCCTGACTTGCTGCAGATTCTAATGCACTTTGGAAGAAGCTCACAGTATGCAGAGAAATCAGAGTGAGCAATTTCAGTATAAGAACGCAGCCTGTACAGCTGTACAATACTAAAGGTAGGGCTGGAATTTAGCTTTAATGTGTATATAAAACAATAGGTCCTAGAAAAGTCACCTGAAATTG
This sequence comes from Glandirana rugosa, assembly GCA_018402905.1. Taxonomy (NCBI): domain Eukaryota; kingdom Metazoa; phylum Chordata; class Amphibia; order Anura; family Ranidae; genus Glandirana; species Glandirana rugosa. Next base: position 660,716 of record BLSH010341530.1, on the reverse strand, counting down.
TGTTACCTTAGATGACTATGCTACAAAGGAGGTGGTATCAAAAAGTTTCTCAGATTAGTTTTGTAACACACCAGTAGATGGCAGCATGTACACTCACAGGGAGAACCAGTCAGTGTGCCAAAAACATCGTCCTGTGTACATTGGGAGCTGTGCCACTGGTGCTATTTTTACCACCTGCATTACCAATTCTGCTATTTCATCAGGGACAACAAGTTAGAGCAAAGAGCAAACGTGAAATTCTGCATGAAACCGGGCAAATCTGCCACAGAGACATTTGACATGATTTGGCAAGTTTACAGCAATGCTGGAATGAGTTGAAGATCCAAATGAAAGGTTTTGACATCACTACGGAGATCCAGCGCGAATAGCAGAAGGTGCTTGACATGCTTCGAAAAGAAGACTTCCAGGACACATTCCAGAAGTGACAGAAATGCTGTGAGTGCTGTATTGCTGTACAAGGGGACTAGTTTGAACGTAATAATGTGTAAGCGTAGATACGTAGTCTCAAATTTTTTTGATACCACCTCATATTTGGACCAGGTCTTATGCAAGACTATGTACCAACCACAATGAAGAATCATTAGGATTGTGATAGGGATTTCTACCTGATAGAGAGACAATCAGTCACCAAAACTTCTGTGTCATGTTGTGGAAACAAAATAAAATTAGTCTGGATAGCCAAAGTTTTGGTGGCCTTGTTACTATTTTGCTTTGAAGAGGGGAACCTACGAGGCCTCAAAACATTGACTGTCCTGACCAATGTGACATTGTTTTCACAATAAAATGAATATCACAGGAGTGCTGGTGATTTCTTGTCTCTCTATCTCTCTATCGGAATCCTGCATGGCACATTTCATTGAGGTCAGTAGAAGCACCCACTTGCTACACTGGTCGAACACAATGAGAAGTACATCTATAACACAAACTGTATATCATTTTTGGCCATTGTTTTTCTTGTGAAATTCCCAATAAGTTTGATGTGTCACATGACCCTCTTCCTATTGAAAAAACAAAAGTTGGATTCAAAATGGCCGACTTCAAAATGGCCTCCATGGTCACCGCCCATCTTGAAAAGTTTCCCCCCTCACATATACTAATGTGCCACAAACAGGAAGTTAATATCACCAACCATTCCCATTTTATTAAGGTGTATCCATATAAATGGCCCACCCTGTACATTGGTACCAAATCTCACAACATAGAGAATTTTGTTTAAAAAAAATGACAGGAAGGAATTTGACTTGAAGGTTGTGGACAGAGTGAATGGGGGAACTTTCTGTTCCTGTTCTTGTGTTCTGTCCTTTTGTGCTAGGTCTGTGAGTGATGTTGACCTTTTTGGGTAATGTTACTATGAAAGCTGTACAATAATTTTTCAATACATTCAGCTCTCAGCAGTTAAACAGACCTTGTGACTGAATTGTCTGTTGTACACTTTGCAAGAGGAGAGAAAATAACCTGAAATTGCAGGAAATAAAATCTACATTTATCAGTTACTTTTTTTGCAATTGTAAGCAGTCCATCCTTAATAAAAACAGGATATGTACTGATGTGGACAAAGCTAGCAGTTCCCAAATAATATATATATATCTTTTTTTCTAATGCCTCATATGCTTATCAATGATGCCACTGCAGATTCACAAAATGTTAAAACGGATACAAGAAATTTTGTTGACAAAAAATCCCAGGGTACTATATACATTGCAATTATTATAAGAAACTACACTGCAGATTCGTACCTTATTTTGATGAAACTGACATAAGTCTTAGCATGACAAGCTGACAGTTAATTGGGAAAGAATGCATACATTTTTAACTTCTGGAGTCCCATTGTTTAATCATTACTCTCACCACCCCAGAATCCCTTTAATGCTTTGAAGTACCTCACCAAGAACAAAAACTTGTATCTACCCCAATAGAATGAGGGCCTACCTTGATGATGGAAAGGTCCTTTGTAAGAGATTTAAGCCTTGTACACATTACCATTTTTTTTCTCAACCCAGCGGGAAGGAAAAAAAACTGACAGCTTAGGTTGGAGCCTCTGTACTAAAAATCTGATGTTAGTACAGCAATCTCCCCTACTGAGCTATTGTGTTCTGACAGGGGGACGGCCCCCCTGCCAGAATACCCCGGTCAGTGATCTCAACCATTGGCTGAGAGCACTAATAGGGAGCTGGTCGGCAGACCTTTGTTCGGTCATGACCCTTCGCCCTAGGCTTTAATCCAAAGTGACACAGTTTCACAAATCTAATTTACTGCCAACACTGAGCAGAGAGTCACTTCAGTTACTTCAAACGGGCATCTAATTACTGATCAATAAACTCCAAGAAGGTGAGAACACCATCAACCCATTGGGTAGAATGCTTGTTAACGTGTATTACTGAAACACCTATGGTGGGGAGAGAACACAGAGCAATACATTCCCTCTCAAAGAGAAAAAGCTCATCCATATTCCCTAGAGGAGCCCAGACATGCTGCACCACATAGCAGAAGATGAGTCATTGCAGATGGGCAGTGGAACAAGACTGGGTGATCTACATGGTGCTTCAGGAGCAGCAGAATGGTGCTTCCTCTAGACTGAATGGCAGCAAAAAGAGCTGGGAGAAAGTACATGCAACACTCAAGTTAGTGAATATAATCAGCCCTCAGTTTCGCCAACCTTAACCTTTACTGTGGTGAAACTAGCAATAGCGGTACATTTAACAAATGCCCAACTGTGAGGTAGCCCCCTAGTGCTTCAGCCCAACCAGCCTTACTCCTAAATGAGTTTTCAGATATAGTGTCACATTAGAGGCTGTGCCACAGCTCTGGACCTGGAAAGCACTCTGCTGCTAACACAGTGCACAGAAGTCTGGAGAGCACCACATTGCAGAGCCCAGTCCTTGAAGATCACATTCCAGGCTAGCCCAACTTTCTAACAGTCCAGCGCAGTTTTGGAATGGCCACCACAGCTGTTGGATTGCAGGCATTAAAGAAGGAAATATGAAAAATACTGATTAAAATAAGGGTTATATGGGTGCTGGCTTTCAATGTTTTATTTCTGTTTGCCCATGTCCCAAACTCCTTTAGGTAGCATTACAAATCCAACTGTTTAAGAATTCCTGTGTCCCTCAATGGACAATACAGAAATTAGATTTATGAGGCTATCTTGTATATTATAATTGTTAACAGTTTTAGGACTGTTGTCAAATCATGCAATTTGCATTTGAATGTAGTGCTGTTTCAAGGTATACATTTAAATGCAAGAAGCGGAAAGTTTGTGTTTGACTTGCTTTGTCTGCAATGCAAATTCAACTGGGTAGAAACAACAAATGCAAAGCAGGTCAAACGCAGCTTCTCAACTGGCATTCATACTACACCTTTGAAGTAAAGGGATATCTATTAACCTGAATTTTACATGCATATCAGACACAGAAAAAAAAAACCTACCTGCATCACAGTGAATTCTTAACTCTTTCCCATCCAGTCTCACCCCTTTAATGCCATTTTATATCCCAGGAGCAGGTAGGGCTGCCCTATAATGTGACCATTGTTATTGCCCGCCACAGTGGTGACATGATCAGGAGCCGGTCCCACTGTCTCACAATCATTGCTGGAGACCAGAAGCTGTCTTTGTCTGCTTGTCAATGTGCTGGGAATGCACATTTAAGCTGACCATACATGGATCAAAATTTGGCTCGTTAAGTGGGGACCGGTGGAATTTTGATTCATATGTGGCCACTGAGGTCTACTGATCGACTTATGTTCAAATGTCCTGGCAGATAAAATCCACATTAGGCTGCAGCACTGTTCTGTGTATTCTGACAGCAGGGGTGGGGGGAGTCTCCCTGCTGCCAGAATACAATAGCACAGTGGGGAGGATTCCTCCACCCACCTCAAACATGTCGATGGGGGAAGTGGTTCAGTGTCAGTTCAGTTTTATGTATGGTCAGATTTAGTGCACTCTCAGCACAGAAACCTCTGCTGCCCATGGATGCATATGTGTGGTATGTGGGTGATAAAGCCCACACTCTTTGCAGCTGCACATATGCATTATGTGAGTGACAACGGATTAATAATGATAAATTAATATTTTGAAACACAATATATTAGTGAAAATTACCACTTTCATAGGTGGCGGGAGAGATGACCCTCCCACCACTTCCTGGTCGTTTCTGAGCTTACTGAAGCCGTCGGTAAGCCCAGAACCAATCCAATGCGGCCGATGGCTAGGCAGGAAATCGAGTGAGGGCAAGAAAGCCCTCACTCGACTCTATGCCCTTGGAAGACCGGAGCGACCTTCAATGTCACTTCCGGTTCTTGGTTTTAAAGACATGGATTTTTTTAACCACTTGCTTACTGGGCACTTAAACCCCCTTCCTGCCCAGACCAATATTCAGCTTTCAGTGCTGTTGCATTTTGAATTAGAATTGCACGGTCATGCAATGTTGTACCCAAACACAATATTTATAATTTTTTTCCCACAAATAGAGCTTTCTTTTGGTGGTATTTGATCACCTATTCGGTTTTTATTTTTGCGTTATAAACAAAAAAAAGTGCCAATTTTGAAAAATATTTTTTACTTTTTGCTATAATACATATCTATAGGAATAGATTTATGGCATTTTTATTATTTTTTTTTTTTTTACTAGTAATGACGGCGATCTGCAATTTTTAGTGGGACATATCGGACATTTTTGACACTTTTTTGGGACCAGTGACATTTATACAGCGATCCGATCTAAAAATATCCACTGATTACTGTATAAATGTCAAGGCAAGGAAGGGGTTAACATTAAGGGGGCGGTCTAGGGGTTAAATGTGTTCCCTCATTGTGTTCTAACTGTGTGGGGGCAGGGCTGGCAGGGCCATAACAGATCTAAATGATCCCGATGACAGGGATTAGTAGATCTCTGTTATGTCCCCTGACAGAACGGGGAACCGCTATGTTTACATTGGCGGTTCCCCGTACTGCCTCTCTATTAGGCGATCGCTGGTCACCAGCGGACATCGACTCCACCGACCCATGGGCACGCTCATGCAGCATGTGGTGGGTGCGAGAGCGTGCCATCAGAGGCTGTGAGGGCGCTCGGGGAGCGTGCAAAGGGGCGGACGTCCATGGACGTCTCCGCTGCAATTCAGATCAGCGCTGTAGCCACCTTTTGGCTATAGCATGGATCTGTAGTGGTTAAAGTGTCAAAATCTTTTTCTTCTTTTAATTTAAAGGTAAATGAGAGATTTGAGGTCTTTTTGACCCCATATCTCTCAATAAAGAGGACCTGGCATGCTTATTTCTATTACAAAGGATGTTTACATTTCTTGTAATAGGAATACAAGTGACAAAAAATAAACAAATAAAGGGACAGTGTAAAAATAAAAAATAAAAAGTAAAATAAATAAGGAAAAAAAAATGTAAAGTGCCCTATCGATCTGTACTCGTGCGCAGAAGCAAAGGCATACGTAAGTGCAGCCCGCATATGTAAACAGTGTTCAAACCACACATGTGAGGTGTCACTGCAATCTTTCAAGTGAGAGCAATAATTATAGTGCAGGACCTCCTCTGTAACTCTAATTAGGTAACATGTAAGGTAATATACACTGTTTTCTAGCGAGAAATACTTATTTTTACATGTTAACAAATGTCAGAAAAAAGCCCATTCTTTAACCTCCCTGGCGGTATGATTATTTCAGATTTTTGGTGCTGAAAGCGGTACGATTATTTTGCATGGAAATTTGGCTTTTTATATATTGTAGGCCTGTAATTCTTAGGAATAACTCACTTAAATCTGTCCAAACAAGAGTCTAGTAGACATCCCGGGTATGAAAATGTTTGAAACATGAAATCATAAATTATAATATAATAAATAACTAAAAATAATTATCAAAAATAATAACCAAATAATAATAAAATGTATTCAATAATGTAATCAAACCAAAAATACTGAAATTTGCTCATTTGCAGAATTGTCGCTGTCATCACTTTCAGTTTCTGATGATAAATTTCCCCAAAAATCAGTATCACTTAATTCTGCAAATGATTCTTATTTACTATCAATGCTTTATAGCTGCTAAAAAAATACTTTTGACGTAAAGGGACACTTTTTGGTTGCCATGGACATTCTCAAGTTTCCAGGCAGAAAGAATGACATATATAATATAAAAGTGCATGCAGGGCACTGGGCAAACCACTAGGGACAAATGGGATGTGAAATGATTTGATACGGTAATGTAATCTTATAGATTACAGTGTACTGTATGTGTTATGTGTGTTTCACTTTTTGAATTTCCCACCCGGCTCCGCCCCCGTGCGACGAGCCGCTCGCAGGGAATGGAGTCCGGCACACAGAGGCATTGGGCGGAGGACACAGCCTGCAGACATGGCGGGGGACATCACTGGATCCAGGGGACAAGGTGAGTAACATTGCCTGGATCCAGCGATGCAATCCCAAGTGTGGCTCAGGGTTGCCGCTCTTGGTACAGAAAATCCACACTCGGGAATACCACCAAGCAAGTGGATAAATGCAGTAGACCTAATTTATCAAAGTTTTTGAAATTACTCCATAATCATTACCCTATAACCATCACATTTAAAATTTGATATTCCAGCTGCTGTTCTCCACTGTAGGTTTCAATCTGTTTATTTTTTTCTGGGGGTAACATAGATGGTCCTCATTTAAAGCACTATAATAAATGAGATAAGTAGCTCAAAGTAAAAAAAAGAGAGAAGACTTGCCTATTACTGTGAATTGAACAGTCTCTTTGGAAATTGAGTATAATTTTACTTCATACATTGTCATTAAACATTTAGAAGACAAAGTTCCATCAACGCTTTCTCAATTGCAACTCAAGCCTTAATTAATGCATTGACTACATTTATCTTTTGGCAATGCATAGGTTAACAAAACCCATTATAGTTGCGTTACGGTTGCCATGGCTGTTGACATTTACCACTAACTATGCCACATTTTAGATTTCTTGGGTCTTACATAGCTAAAAGGTAGTGGTAATTACTTAACATTCTCTGCCTTTATCGTCTCAATTACATCTTTTCATCCCACAGGCCTGACACCTTAATTGGTTGAAATGTCATTGACTGCCCTTGAACACAGGGCCTAGGCCAACTAGCTAAACTCCTACACACTGAAAATTGTACATTTCTTAAGGGAAAAATATTTTCCTCAGGGGAGAATTTCAACTCGATTGAAGGCTGCCACTAAAACTAGGGGCTAGATGTGTAATGTAACTGTCTGGCTGATATTGAACCAAGCAATTCTACAGCTGCTGACTTTCTAATTAATTTAAAATCAATGCGTTAGTCATGCATTACTGTGTTATAACAATTTAATGTGTGGTGGCTTTATGTTCATTATTTTTATCTTTTACTGACTTGATGTTCCTGCTAATAGAGATACATTTTGTGAGCAATGTGCCATCTCTTGCAGGTAAAAAATAGCTGTAAGTATACACTTTAAGTTGTGTTACATTCTTCTGATAAAAAAAGGCTTTCAGGTCATTAGCCATATGTAATGGATTACTCCAACTTGTTTGTTTAAGCAGTTTGCCTGGGCAGCTGCAGGCCAATGATAAGGGCATGATGTGGTTTGCAAGGGAATTTTCACTTTTGCTTAACAAATGTGGTGAAAATTCACTTTGCAAAGAATGCACAATCAACAGCAAGAAAAAGGAAAAACAAATAAAGAAACAGCATTTTTGCACATGATTGGATGATAGAAGAGAGCAGAGGTTCACCTCATTCACTAAGCAAGGGGGTCAATTCCCTGTAAAGGGAAATTTCACTTTGCTAACTGAACAGCTTAATTTCCTTTAGTAGAGTAGGGGTCCAGATTTTTGGAAAGGCCATATAAGCCGACACAGAAGACTCATTTTACCACATGCGACCTAAAGAAGCTGAATGAGATTTACTTACTAAAAGATTAGTGGCTGTTCACTTTGCAAAGTGTATGCTTGTCTTGCAAAGTAAATGTTACTAAATAAAGTAAACTTGTGCTACCTTTAAATAGACAGTCATGTACTTGCAAAGATTCTGGGTTTTTTCCTTGCACATAATTGATATTGAAAGAAGGCACAGGTATTCTATTAAAGTTGTACCTCTTTATTTGTAGCACTTTGCCCTGTACAGACTTCTACATCACACTGAAGAAAGGATTTTGCTTAGCAGCAGAAAGCAGGGGGCAGGGATTTGATGTCACCCACACTGTAAAACTAGAGCACAGAGCTGAGTGTAATCTGGGAGTTGAGTGGAGAAAAGTGACACACCCCCCTCTTCACAAAGAAACAAAGAGATGAGGGTATGAGTCTGCTGTATGCAGGAGAGGGGACACACCCTCTAGTAAATGAGAAATTAGGACTTTCAATAGTTAAACAAATATTTCATGCAAAATTATTGCATACCTATGCAGTATTTATTGTTGTGAACAAGATGTTTTATGAGAAATATATCATTATGTGTTTTAATAAAGTAACAACACTTACTGCAACATTTTTATTTCTTTGCTTATTCCAATACTGTAGGTATGTTGTTGGCTTAACCACTTGACCTCCAGAAGATTTACCCCCTTCATGGCCTGGCCATTATTTTCAATATGGCAACGCGTTACGTTAACTGACAATTGCTTGGTCGTGCGATACTGTATCCAAATACAATTTTTGTCCCACAAATAGAGCTTGCTTTTGGTGGTATTTGATCACCTCTACAGTTTTTATTTTTTGCGCTATAAACAAATAAAGGCTGACAATTTTGAAAAAAAAAAAATTTTTTTTTACTTTCTGCTATAAAACACATCCAATAAAAAAATATGTATTATGTTACTAATTGTTGGTAAAAAAAAAAATCATAATAAGCATATATTGACTGGTTTGTGCAAAAGTTATAGGGGTTGATTTACTAAAGCCAAATAGACTGTGCACTTTGCAAATTTGCAATTGCACTCTGCAAGTGCAGTTGCTCCAAAGCTTAGTAAATGAGGTAAGACTTCTCTTTGCAAAGAGTACCCAATCATGTGCAAGGAAAAAAAACTGCATTTTTGCTTGTACAAGATTGGATGATGGCAGTCAGCAGAGTTTTCCCTCATTTACTAAGCTCTGGAGCAACTGCTCTTGCAGAGTGCAACTGCACTTCGCAAAGTGCAAAGTTTATTTGCCTTTAGTAAATCAACCCCATAGCTTCTACAAACTATGGAATATTTTTTTTTATTATTATTATATGTTTTGGCTATTAATGGTGGCAATCAGAGACTTATAGTGGGACTGTGATATTTTGGCAGATGAATCGGATACCTAACTGACACTTTTGACACTTTTTGGGGTCCAGTGACACTAATACAGTGATCAGTGCTAAAAATATGCACTGTCACTGTACTAGTAACAATGACTGGTAAGGGGGTAACATCAGGGGTGATCAAAGGGTTAACTGTGTACCTAGCCTGTCCCTTCTCACTATGTGGGAGGTGATTTGACTAGCCTGTTCCTTCTCACTATGTGGGAGGGGATTTGACTAGGGGAAGGCATTGATCCATGTTCCTGCTTTGCAGGAACACAGGATCAAAACCTTCCCTTCTGACAGAACGGCGACCAGCCTTGTTTATATATGCAGATTGCCGTACTGCTTGTGTAGTGTCTAATCGGTGAGTGCCAGCGGATATCGAGTCCGCGGTACTTGCCGCTGGGCTCTCGCGTGCCCCGGACCTGGAAGTGTTGGATCACATACTAGGTACGTGAACTGGCACAGAGTGGCAACCCTGCCGCAGTATATGTACGGTAGGCAGTCTGCCAGTGGTTAACCGAGTTTAGTTACATAACCAGCGGTCAGCTGTAATTTTTTACATCTACATGTCAATGTCCTACATACTACTGACCCCTGTACACTGTCCTACATACTACTGACCCCTGTACACTGCCCTACATACTACTGACCCCTGTATAGTGCCCTAGATACTACTGACCTCTGTACACTGCCCTACATACTACTGACCTCTGTGCACCGCCCTACATACTACTGACCTCTGTACACTGCCCTATATACTACTGACCTCTGTATACTACCCTACATAATACTGAGCCCTGTACACTGCCCTACAAACATCTTGCACTGTCAGAAATCAGAGCAGCTAGGTAGGCCTGAAATTAGTCAAGAACATTAGCCTGCAGAACCAGATCTTCTTTCATGATGAACTCCAGCATCAGACTTGTGGGGGTAACCAATTACTCCCCAGACTTGAAAACATTATGAATGAAAGTGAAAGCCGAGTTTCTCACTGAAGCTAACGTTTAAGGTAGGCTAAGTTTGTATTTTTACAGTGACAGTTTTAGTAGCTTGTTCTGGGTTTGTAATGCTGTCTTTACTTTTCGATATTACGAGTGCATTTGGTCCCCATCTGTTGGAAACTCTCTACCTCTAGATGGACCTGTTGTAACTTCTCTAGTTTCTAGTGGCCCCTCGTCGTGGGGGGGGGGGAAAAACAATTTCTTTGATCGTTCGGGGGTTATTTTTCATTTCTGTCGTAATGTTTGGGTCTTGTTCGATGATTTTGACAGTGACATTTTTATGTTTGAATCGGATGGAATTTGCAATCGAAGTCACTCTTTGAGCCGAAAGTGAAAGTAAGTATTACAAAAGTTCAGACCCCTCATTAACCAATGGGGGTGTTCAGACTACGACCTCAAGTAGTACTTTCTTCTAGACC
>BLSH010341530.1:616345-640470 GCA_018402905.1 Glandirana rugosa | reverse complement strand
GGCTTGAAATCCCACAGGCACCGTGCCTGGGCCTGGGCCTGTAAAGTTTTTAGCAAGCCCAAGCCAGGCCCCAAGACGATAAAATGAGGTGCACAACTCTTCGACGTCCCGTCGGTTAGTTGTTCGCAAAGTGACCAAACGGGAATCTTCGGTAGTGTCGGTACGGATGATTACCGTACCGACACTAACCGGCCACGTAGTACACTGGGTCGGAGAAATATTCGACCTCAGTGTCACGACGTCAGTGTACGAGGAACCCAATCATATCCCTTTCCATCGACTGCCGCACTCCCTGTCTAAAATCGGTAAAATTCTGGACTAGGACGTAGGACTCTATCTAATGAAATCCCGAACGATTTTTGAAATGTCCGGGTCCGGGTCCGTGCCACGGACACCCTAAAGTTCGGTACGGACCCGAACGTTACAGTCCGGGTTCGCTCAACACTACTCATGATAAAGTTCCTTTACTCTTTAGAAAAACTCAAGAAACATTTGATAATGACCTACTTACCTTCCTTCCTTACTTCCTTCTTTCCACATTACAAATCTTTTCTTCATTTTTCCGAAGCCATATAAGCTTAGTTGTGTGCATTTACAACCCTGGATGGATAGTGGCAATTTTCACTACAGTTACCAATATATTACTACCTCTCCTCTCTGGTTGCAATTTCACACAGCATATTTCAAAGCTGTGTTGTTTTATACTTACAAATATATTTACAGAAATACATAGAATATATGCTAGAGAACTACAAATTGAAATCTAGTTGCTGCAGACACACGCACTATATTATATATAAATGATACATAGTAAATTGTGTTTGAGGTAAAAAACAGATTGAAGGCTGCATGTTGCTGAAATATATGACTTAACTTCAACACAGTCAGGAAAAAAAGGAGGAAAATATTCAAAAACAATTTTATTCCACCGTATTTTGTGACAGCTTCAGCTCATTGTATTTATAAGTGTGAGTTTTCAAAACTAATATGTGCATATACACAGTTACAAATGCATTTAATTTATATTCCTTATTTTTAATTAACACAAACATATTCTTCAGCATTTTATAGCATGCATAAAACCATTCACAACATTACCTATACCAGAAGAGCTTACCATCTAATGTCACTAATGATGTGCTATCATACAAGCACATCCAGTAAAGGATCTGCCACGTTAGAAGCCAATTAATCTACTAGTATGTTTATAAATCATGGGAGGAAACGCTCACAAATATGGGCAAATTAAACATCTTAAAGTATCTCTGTTGCAAATCAAACCTAGGACTCCAGCACTGTAAAGCAAACATACTAACCATTTAGCTATTGCACTAGAGCCCTGGAGGCAGGGTTGTCAACTTATCACTTTAATTACTGACACATGTAGTTTACACAGGGTCTGTGACCAATTAAACGCAGGTAGCACACTGACTGAATCTGATTTGGAAACTGTAACTGTGACTGTAACTAAAGTCTGTAATTAGAGGGATGCGTTGGTGGCTCTGCCTGGAGGTAGGTAACCATCAGCCATAGAATTTCACACTTTAGGCTCAAGTCGGAGATTCCACAAAGAGGTAATGCTGTTTAAAATAGCAAAAGCTGGTTATTAGACACAAAGCAAGCTTTTAGTCACTTGCAGCTCTTGAGTAGCATTTTAAATTATATTTGATGTTTTATTTTAGTTTTTATAGAATGGTAAGAGGTTAGAACACCTTTTTTGCTGTTGGTGTTCCCACTAGGGGGATTCACGTTCTCTGTTTGTCCTGGCGATCACTCTCACTGGGGCTAAAAATAAAGGATAATACAGAATTTTGAGCTGTCACCAGTACAGAAAAAAGTTGAAATTTTGCAAACACTTGTTCCAGTCACAACTTTCTAAGACCCCATACACACTATACAACTTTTGTTGTCAGATTTCCTTTAGATTTACCAAAACCATGTAGTGCAAAGGCCTGCCCAATTTCATACAAATTGAAACTCATAAGGTTTGACCTCCATATTATATGGTTTTGGTTAATCTGAAGGAAAAATATACAGTCAATTGGATAGTGTGTATCCAGCTTTAGAAGTGATTACCCCTCACATTGTAGAGATTGCCTCTTGTTTCATGTTGTGTTTACATGATAAAAAGTAAAAGTAAATTTCCCTAGTGAGACACAGGTTGCAAAAACAAAAACAAAACAAAACCTTGACAGAGGTTTTATCCATTTTGTGTATTATCCAAAATGGAAAAAAAATGGCTTTAGATATACTTTAAAACTGTTAACCAAAGTGATTTACCTAGAGATTTTACCACTTTATAAGCCAACAGATCTACAGGTTTATAACATGTAATGAAAAAAAAAGTTCAGATACTTGAGAAAAAGCTTGGTGTGCACAGTAAAAGTACCTAAATAGGGCAAACCAGAAATCTATTTATATAAAGGGAAATTATCATGAATGCTATAACATATTGAGTATGAAACAGTGAACTAGACAAGATATAAAAAAGTACCAAGACATACCCAATAACTGCCAGATAGTTGTGTGTAGGGGCCCCTCTCATTAACTTTTGATGGTCAAAAAAACATTTTAACCTTAGGTGTCTCCATTAATATAGAGCCACTTTACATAAATTAATACTTTGTTGCATTGATTGCCCAACTATCTCTGACCTAATCACATAAGACTAGTCCACAAAGGATTAGTTACTTTCAATTATCCTTTACTATAAATGTGCCCCTTTTCATGCGAAGTGTTAATGAGCTAGCTGCTCAGTTTTCAAGGATAAATTAAAGATGCATGAGTGTTACAAGTTATAACCAGGTCAATTTATGTATGACAGAAGCCAGCTACCCCTATAGCTTATGTAAACAAAGGAAGGCTTTTACCTCTGAATGCCACCAGTGTGGATGTAAATGTGCAATGGCTGGATGTGAAAGCTCACCCTTCTTGCCACCACATTGATTGTTTGACAGCTTGGTTATCAATCTTAGAGCGGTGGGTGCAGATGCAGCATTGGACCGATGCTGTATCCACCTAGGTAAGTATGATTCTGAAAAAAAAGTAAATCAACCCCATTGGTGTAGATAGTGAACAGTGAAAATATACAGTATGTTGGCTCTAATAGTAAAGATGAAGCTTAAAGAAATGGAAGTATATGCAGCTAAAAAGAGACTGTACTAGTAACCCCCAGTTGTACAGTCTTACGGTCACATTTCTGTTTCAACAGTTGTACAGGGTGTATAAATATGACTGTGCAGTCCGTAAGGCACCAGAGTTAAAAGAGAAATATGTTCAAAGCTTTTTTTGTCATACTTCACTTTTGGGCAAAAGTTCACTGGGCAGAGACGGAACACACGCCACTACGCATATGTTAACCACTTATCAACTGGGGCAATTGTTTTAATTTTTTGCACACATGTTAAAATCAGCATTTTTGCTAGAAATTACTGTAAACTCCTCAAAAAATATATATTTTCTAAAAGTAGAGGCCCTGGAGAATAAAATGGTAGTAGTTGATTTTTTTATGTCTCTAGTAGTTATTTATCAAACGCATATTTTCAGGAAAAAAATACACCAAATTAATTTTTGGGCAAGCAAACACAATAATATACCAAAATTCTGGGTAAGATAAAATATGGGGTTGCATCAAGTAAATATAAACCAAACATGTCAAGTTTGAAAATTTTGCACGCCTGTGGAATCGCTAAAAGCAATGGTACCCAAAATTCTCCATACGCAACACCTATACAGCCTTTACAAGTCATTTGTTTAGAGTTAACCATGAACTATGGCTGGAGAATTATTGCTCTCTCTCTCTCTCTCTCTGACGTTCTGGACCATACCTTGCATGTGTGATGCAAATAATGTTACATAAACGTGCTCTCCCTATCCTCACTTTTTTCATGGGGTGTGTGCGGGGCTGACAGGGGTGCTTTAAAAGTGTTTTTAAATATTTTTAATTATTTTGTACAAATTATTTTATGCTTCTTTTTTTTTGCCTGCTATCCCCCTATGTGAATACATAGGCAGATGACATCTCTCTTTAAAGAGACATTGGGGGTCTGCCATTTAAAAATGTACCTTGGTAGACAAGTGGTTAATAATTTCACTTCCTCTGAGTAAAGAGGCCAGGACAGATCTATTTCAACTGTCAATCCTGTCCCTGCAGCAATAGATCACTGCTCTAGTGGTCTATTGATTGTTGATTGCAGTCAGCAAAAGATGACTATGAGAAGTGATCTGTTGATATTGATGAGCTTTTGATGTTGATATAGTGATCTGGGAGATCTGGTCTCCACTGACCAGATCCAGTCCCCTCATGAAAAAAAGTGTAAAAAAACAAACTTATTAATCCAACTTAATTTTATGGTAATGTTACGCTAACAATTTACAAAAATATGTTTTTTTTTCCCCCTAAGTGTCGCAATGTAGCCTTGAAAGGGGAATAAAGCTCTCCTACAGTAAAACACATATGCTCACTTCCCTTTGCTTTGCTTTGTACGCGTTACTATTCTGCTTTAATCAGCAAACTATGTTGATTATATTTTTGGATAAATACGGTGGGGTACACAAATTACATAAATTCTGTGCAGGGCTGAAATTACAGGAAATCCATTTCTTTTTTTTTTTGCTATATATTCATAATTAAAGCAGAGTAAATAAAAATAATTACCTTCACATCTGAAGCATTGCCAAAAATGAAAAAAAAAAACATTGGGACTAAAGTGGTTAAAAACTTACTTGTGGTATTTTTACCTAGCAATATACCAGACTTAATACTTAACAGAGTTTATTAACTTTGAACAAAGTAGTAGGCTTATTGAATACAATGTAGTTTTGCTAAATTACAGACCACTAGCCTTGTTTAACCACTTGACCTCTGGAAGATTTACCCTCCTTTATGGCCAGGCCATTTTTAACTGACAATTGCGCGGTCATGCAAAACTGTACCCCCAAAAAAAATGATGTCCTTTTTTTCCCACAAATAGAGTTTTCTTTTGGTGGTATTTGATAACCACTGCATTTTTTTATTTTTTTTGTGCTATAAACAAAAAAAAGACAGACAATAAAAAAAAACAATATTTTTTACTTTCTGCTGTAAAACATATCCAATAAAAAAAATAAAAATCACATTTCTTCATAAACTTAGGCCAATATGTATTCTGCTACATATTTTTGGTAAAAAAAACCCCAATAAGCGTATATTGATTGGTTTGTGCAAAAGTTATATGATCTACAAACTATGGTATACTGTATTTATTTTATTTTTTATTATTATTTTTTTATACCAGTAATGGTGGCGATCATTGGCGTGCCCCCTAGGCGGAAGTGCAGAATCACATATATATATATATATATATATATATATATATATATATATATATATATATACGTGATTCTGCACAGGAGGGCCGCCCTGTAGCAGTATATATTCTATAGAGCGGTCCTTAAGTGGTTAAAAGGCTTACTTTCATGTCTAATATAAATTTAATTTGTCAAGGTTATCAAAGAAATGTTGTCAAGGACTGATTCTTCATGTCATGCTCTAAGACAGGGATAAGCAATTAGCGGACCTCCAGCTGTTGCAAAACTACAAGTCCCATCATGCCTCTGCCTCTAGGTGTCATGCTTGTGGTTGTCAGAGTCTTGCTATGCATCATGAGATTTGTAGTTCTGCAACATATGGAGGTCCGCTAATTGCATATCCCTGCTCTAAGAGAACACCTATAGGGCAAGGATGGGGAAGCAAACTTGGGTTGGTTATATGCATTGTGCCTGGTTTAAGCTTACTCACTGACTGTGCACAGACAACCAGGTCTGTTTCATAATATTTACTATGCAATCGCAGCATGTTTGGGTCTGTGTTAGGAGGCTGTGGTATACTGTACATAGGGTAAATTTACTTAGACGTTTGTTTGCTATGAAGTGTTAACTCCAGTGTCTGAACATATGGCAGTTTAGCAATGGCTCTTGTTTTCTGATCTTTGAAATGATGCAACAGCTATGTAAAGCTGCCCAAAAAACAGGATATAACATGGTTATGTTTATATGAAGCTGTTAACAAAACCAAGGTAACAAAAAATAACAGGGACACCTTTTACAGTTTTAGGACTTTGTAACTTCCAGTGGGCTAGAGTCCAGTGTTGGAAAGATAACAGAAATAGAGCTTGCTCCAGAAGCAAGGATGTAGGGTCTGTGTAAACTGATCCTCAGCAATGAATCTTATAAAATGAAGTTTGGCTTTAGGTTTCAATATAAATTAAAAGAATGAAAGCAGCATTATCTAAATATCCAATGGAAGCTGAAACCACACTGTATGCATTGAATATCGGTGCATGGTTTGCTATGTTCATGGATTGCATTTACTATGCTTGCATACATCCACATGGCAGCCTGCAGTGCATGCATTCATTAGCAATTTATCAATTCTCCTGCTCAATTTTTTTCACTGCATCATCCACATTGGAGGCCATAGTAGATTTGTGACACAGGATAGAACAGAAAACTGGAAAATTTTGGAAGCCTGTGAAGATGTCAAACTCTGTGGACAAAAATATTATTGAGAGTGTAAATGCATTTCAACCCTCTAAAACTTTAGATGATGAAAACACACACACTGGTTATTTAGTAAACATTTAAATATTTCTGTGTTTTTGTCTTAGGCGATGTGAAGCATTTGTCTACAAACACTACATATATTTTTAAGGATGGAGAACTGACTTTATTATTGCCCTGGGCTCACCTATTTCATGGCTTTCATTTGTTGTGTCTAGCCAGAGTCGTCGTAAGGCAAAAGGTCCATATAAATGAAGGTCCGCAGTGTTGCTAAGCCGAGACACCTGGGGTACAGACCCTAGGTCTTTAGCCAAATGCCTTGGGTCACAGGCTTGCAGTTAATACTTCCTAGAGGGGGATAAAGGGTGATTGCGTGCTTCCATTTAAGAAGTACATAAACATCTTTGTATGCCTCCAATGTTGGCGAGAAAGTTAATTAGTGGCTTTCAGTCTGTTACTGTAGGTCAAACAGTAGGTCTGTCTCTCCTAGGGATGAGCAATGCTTAGAGTAGGGGGAGAAACACTGGTAGAATGTATAAAAATTGGAAAAGACAAAGAAAGGATTAAGAGACAAGATATGTAGAATATAAAAGTAATTGAGTGCTGTTTACAGTGGCATTCTACAACTTTTCATACTATGTGGGGTGCCCAAAGGTGCCCTGTGCATTTTAGGATCCTAGAAACACTCTTGGTGAACAAGACATATCTACCTATTGCTTAATTGTGGCATACTGTATCTGTAGGAAATTCTTAGATTCAGAACAATATTATACTTGCAGATTAGAACCCTTTAATGAAATCTCCAAAAAAAAATGTGGATGTTAACTTTAATAACTGAACATAAATCAATTTAGCTGAATTTTTTAAACTGCGCCGCAGAAGCACATGCCAGCTTAATCTAATATAGTAAATACAGACAAGGCTGTAGCATTTGTCAGTGTCATAGGTAAATATAAGAATTTAATAAAAGTGTTTTTTTAGTATTTGGCTTCTGACTCCTTGCAGGTAGTAGGAATCTCTCTCAGGTTCTCGCTTTTTGCTTTTCAGTCATGAATATTTAATCTATCTTTGTAAAATATGATCAGAACAGCTTTTCCTTGATGATTAATAAATCAAGTATCTTTTGATATCATTCCGACTTACGCTGATTTAAAAGTGTTATGTCACCAGGTTTTTCTTTCTTTCTGATACAGCTGCATGTGGCTAAATAAAACTAAAAGACATTATACATATGGTAGACAATATCACTATCCATGTAATGTTCAATCTGCATCAGAAATTAAATCAGGCATATTACTTCCAGCTATGCCCTCCAGCAAACACAACTGTGGTTGTTTCAAGAGTCACTTTAAAATGATATTGTCTTGTGATTAACCACATAACAGGCTGTCTAGCCATCGGCACCTGAATAAATGCACACTAAGGTCTTGTAAAAGTATATATCTTTATAACTAAACATCTAATAGAATTATTCATTTGCACCCACCAAGTGCAGGAATATACCTTTTGGATTTTTAAATGATGTGTTCAGCCAAGACAGGTTATTGTTAGGTTAAAGCACATGCTTAGGAACTTGAGAAAATGTCAGCTGTGATGTATTGTTGGGTAGGGGGAGTTAACGACTGTAATGACTGTGAAAGGTAGTGATTGCATGCTGTACTGGCAGGTAGGGTAACTTTCTCCTTCCACTCAGTCATATCTGACATTAAGGCATTAAGTATGACTCATTTTGATTAGAACTAGTGTACAATTAATACCTTCTCATCTATATTTTGTATATAGAAATGTTGTTGCTCATGTGATGCTAGACATGTTTACAACAATGTATTTCTTGATTCTATAATAACTCCATATACATTTCTACTTTTGATAAATGCTCTTTTACATTTGTAAAAAATCTTGAGCTATAAGTGACATGCTGTTTGCTGGCTTGTTTATTTAAATATATGTAAATGATTATGCATTACATTTAAAGCTGTCTTCAACATGGTTATGGGATATTTGGGGGGTTGGGGGGGGGTCAGTCTCCTGTAAGCCCAGAGTGGCTTCATAACATACCTCAAGTGGTGTGCCTTTGACAACCTAGGCTCGCATGAATTGGGCTGAATGACACTGGGATTATTTAACTCTGAAAAGAATGAAAGAGGACACAGAGTGCAGCACTGGAACATGAAGAGTGCGATATAAGATCAATTTACGTGATTTAATATCAGCTTCTACCAAAAATGCATTATTAGTTTTAAACAGTGCAATGCTTTAAAAATGTTAAGAATACTGAGATTACAAAAACATTGAGATTGGCTTTAAGGGTAGATTTATGATTTACAAGGAAGTGGGTTGTTAGGAAGTTGTGATTATGAATATATTGTTTATTTCCTTTATTAAATATTTTAGCAGTGTCTGTGCATTCTGACCACCACAAGACATGCCACATCCTGATCTCTTGTGTTTAATGACCACTTACCTTTTATTTTTCATTTTCTTACAATCAATATAGCTTCCTCATCTAATATTTTCTGTTTTCTTTTAAATGATTCTTGAAACATTTTAAATAAATAGACAGCAATGGTCGTAAATATCCCTGTGCACGAAGTAAAGCCATAATGTTTATTACTTTGTGTGGCAGTAATGAGTCTAGTCCTAGCAAACTGCTTTTAGAAGGCACAAATCTTCATTTATTCAGTCTTATGCAAATAAATAACACCTTCAGCTAGGAAGCTTGAACTCTGGGTTTTCACTCATATGTCTCACTATTGATCAGTATGACTATATATATCATATTAACAGACCAGTAGTAGGGTACCAGGGGGGTGTCAGAGGGTTAATCACAGAGACAAATTCATAGATCATGTTAGTATTTGCATACAATAAAATATATATTTTTTGCTAGAGTGTTAATAGTGGGGGTTAAGTTTGGAAACATTTAACACAGTTTTCAATATTTTGCCTGATCTTGCCAATTCACTGAATTTATAATTGGATGTGTTAAGATATATCCTTGTTTCTGACAAGCATTTTCACCTATTGCATTGTTGTACTTTAATTTGGATGCTGCAGGGAACATTTGTCAGATACTGAAGCCTGTGTACACTTTCTGCTGTCTGTAATAGAAGTCAATTGACATGCTTCCTTAATGCCTTACAGCAGGGATATGCAATTAGTGGTCCTCCAGCTGCTGCAAAACTACAAGTCCCATCATGCCTCTGCATCTGATCTGAAACTGATAAAAACCACCACAAAAATACCAACAGCATAGTTGTCAAAACTACTCCGGGCTAAAAAAATATTGTATAAATACTAAAAGCATGTGTATGCTTACTTGAATATTGGTGTTCTCTGTGTATTTTTTCCAGACCTGTGGAACTTGTATTGGTTTTGATAGCAGTACTACTGCAATACCAAAAGCCCTTGTGAACTAGCACTCAGAAATAACTAAAGATATTTAAAAGATCCTGAAGGTGCTACTTAGTTCATCACATAGGTGGTTTACTAAGACTGAAGATTGGCTTTAAGGTTCCCTGGTGCTGTTAGAAAACATCTATCTTGGAGTCAAAATCTCTTCTATAAACCTCAAATATAAATAGAAGCACACAGTTGTGTGCACCCTAAGTAGTAATGCTATTCTTGATGGCTGCTGATTTACACTAATGATCGGACGCCAATCAGTGTTGTTCCCTATGAGGTGGTCAACATGCTTGCCAATCATAGTCATAACATGCATTTGTTTAGACTCAGACCTTCTGTTTCAACTGCCACTATGCACTATAGTTAGTAAAAGAACAAAATAGAAAAAGCAAAAGAAAATAGATCTAAACCCAATCGATAAAATCTCATAAGTAGTTTAACATGTTAATGTAGTTTCAAAATCTGCTATCATCTTTCTATACATACAGCCTTCATCAACCACTTCAGCCCCGGAAGGATTTGCCCCCTTAATGACAAGCAATACCTCACTGCGTCACTTTAACTAACAATTGCGCTGGCATGCGACGCTTTACCCAAATAAACGTCCTTTCTTTCTCACAAATAGAGCTTTCTTTTGGTGGTATTTGATCACCTCTACGGTTTTTATTTTTTGCTCTATAAACAAACAAATAGCGACAAAAAAAAAAAAAATGTATCCAACAGTTTAGGCCGATATATATTCCAACCAAAACAATATACGCTTATTGGGATTTTTTTACCAAAAATATGTCGCTGAATACATATTGGCCTAAACTGATGAAGAAATTCGATTTTTTACATTTTTTATTGGGAATGTTTTATAGCAGAAAGTAAAAAATATTGTTTTTTTATTTAAAATTGTCGCTCTTTTTGTTTATAGCGCAAACAATAAAAAACGCAGAAGTAATCAAATACCACCAAAAGAAAGCTCTATTTGTGGGAAAAAAAAGACAGCATCTCACAACCGTGCAATTGTCAGTTAAAGCAACGCAGTGCCATATCACAAAAAATGGCCTGGTCAGCAATGGGTAAAACCTTCCAGAGCTGAAGTAATTAACTAGTAATGGCGGTGATCAGCAACTGGGATATTGCGGCGGACATTCTGACACTAATTGGCACTTTTTGGGGACCAGTGACAACTAATACTAGTGTTAGAAAATATGCACTGCCACTATACTAATGACACTGGCTGGGAAGGGATTAACATCAGGGGTGATCAAAGGGTTAACTGTGTGCCTAGCCTGTGTTTTTCTAAACTGTGGGAGGTGCTTTTACTAGGGGAATACATGGATGGCTTTGCAGAAACACAGGATCCATTCCTTCCCTCCTGTAAGAACGGGGATCTGCCTTGTTTACTCTGCTCAATCATCAGCAGGTGCCAGAGGATAAGCAGCACACATGCACTCCCCCACCTGGAAGATCCAGATCACGTATTTATACGTGATCTGACACACAGGTGCTGCCCTGTAGCAGTAAAACTGCTATAGGGCGGATCTTAAGTAGTACATTTAAAAATTATACACATTTTGAGTTAGCCCTGGTTCACATTGCAGCCAAATTGCATGCCAAATCAGCAGCTAATCCTGGCAATGGCACCGAATCGGTGCGACGCCACATTTGTGACATTGCACAGATTTTCAAAAGTCATTTCTGTACTACTTTTGACGACTTTGGGGTGCAATTTCAATAGACATCTGTGAAGAAACCTGGACTTGAAATCATCCCCGACGTCGGGACTGACATGCGGGAATGAAATCTTGTGAGTTCAGTTGAACTTGCACAATTTCATTCCAGCTGTTTGCGTGAACCTAGGCTAAATCTGTTAATTGTAAAATAGCTAAAAAAGCTTTTTTTGATAAGAATATATTTGTCCATTTGTGTGATCACAACAAGAAATGTTTGTTTACTCAAGCCATTGCTGATCACCATAAATTCCCTTGACCTGGTGATCATGTATGGATGTTGATAAACAATGGCACCTCATTCTCAACACCATAAATACAGTATAGTAGGGTTTGGGAATAAAAAAAATCAAGGTTTCCAATCCCCAAGTTACGATGAAAAGGCACTTGGTATTCTTGCGCAGAAAGCTTAAAAAATCTATGAGCTATATAGATTTACTTGACTGCAAATGACTAAAGCTGACTAGCGTCAAAAGTAATTGCCTGAAATGGTAAGTTGTTGTTAGCTCAGTTTTGAGTTCTCCCTGGTCAAACACTGGAAAATAAAATAACAATGATAAAAATAACACAAGGACATCAATTTTCAAATGATATGTTACAGTATGTCTGTGAACAATGTTTTTCTTTAAATATTGATCTCCACATACACTTTTAGAGGCATGCAAGGACCCTGCATGTGTTTCTAAAAAGATCTGACACAGTGCTAGCTCAACAAATTCCTATATCCTGTATATAAATCTGTATGGGCTGAGATCTGACATCTTTAAGAACATTTGTAAGGTTTATACACTTTTCTCAAGACCAGTCTATGTACAATAAGCTCAGCTTACTTTAAAAGATCATTTACATTAGAATAAAGACATGACTCATTAGAGAAGTGCCTTGGATGTTCATCAAAAACCTTCAAGACAGAAGTGACAGAATGGCTGCCATTTTATTGCTGATGATTTTATCTTGCCAGAGTGTTACAGGAGTGGTCAAAACTTCAAAAAGTTCTATACTAAGTGTACCTGATTCTTTACAATGTATTTCTGCAGACAGAACCCTTCCTTAGCTAAGGCCCCTGACTGTTGTACACAGTTAAGGTCTGCCTGCTCAGCCCCCCTTATAGACCTTAAAGGAGTTGTAAAGGCAGAAGTTTTTTTTTTTTATCGTAATGCATTCTAAGCATTAAGATAAAAAAACCTTTTGTGTGTAGCAGCCCCCCCAGCCCCCCCCCCCATAATTACTTACCTGAGCCCTATCTCTCTCCAGCGATGTGCACGAGTGTCTAAGCCATCCCAGACACTCCTCCTGATTGGCTGAGACACCGCAGCGGTGCCATTGGCTCCCACGGCTGTCAATCAAAGTCAGTCCGCCAATCAGGAGAGAAAGGGGGTGGGCCGGGATGGGGCTTCGTGTCTGAATGGATACACGGAGCTCTGACTCAGCATGGGTGCCCCCATGGGAAGCTGCTGTCTGAGGGGGCACTCGATAGGAGGGAGGGGCCAGGAGCTGCAAAGAGGGACCCGAGAAGAGGAGGATCCGGGCTGCTCTTTGCAAAACCAACTGCACAGAGCAGGTAAGTATAACATGTTTGTTATTAGAAAAAAAAAAAACAAGACATTACAATCACTTTAAATGATCCCAGAAGAGACAGAGGCATGAGAGAGAAGGGAAGGGGCATACATGGGATGTTGCTGCACAAAAGACTCTGATTACAACACAATATCTCAGGATCCTAAACTTTTTCTGATCAAATTCAGTAGTAGAAGCCGAAGTCTCTCACTTGTAAGTGAGTGCCTATTCCAGTGACTGAGTGTTGGTACCTTGATTACAGCAACTACTTGGGATGCTCATGCATGCAGCTGAATATCTACTACAGGGAATGGAACCTTTGTTTGCCAGAGTTCCATGAGTTCGGTTCTGCTGGAGATTGACAGCAGGATGGGGAATCCCTTCTTGTGCTGAAGCAGGGACTCTTTACTGAGTGCTGAGATTCCACTGTCAGTTACATGCAAATATATGTGTGGATTGTGACAGATAAAAATGATCTTAGCTAATATATTAAGGCAGGTGGTTCTGCCTTAACCACTTTACCCCCTTCCTGACCAGAGCACTTTTTGCGATACGGCACTGCGTTGTTTTAACTGACAATTGCACGGTCATGCGACATTGTACCCAAATTAAATTGACATCCTTTTTTCCCCCACAAATACAGCTTTCTTTTGGTGGTATTTGATCACCTCTGTGCTTTTTATTTTTTGTGCTATAAAAAAAGAGCGTCAATTTAAAAAAACCCAATAGGGATCCCAGTTTTGTCACTGTGGGAGAGCGATTGCGGGTGGCCAGTGGACCCACCCACTGATTGGCTCCCCCACTAGCCAGTGAGTGTGTGAGCGCACCTCCAGCGGTGCGCTTTCCCACAATACACAATCCCTTCACCTGGTTCGCGCAGGAGAGCCATGTTGCAGCCGTCAATTCACGGAGGGCGGTCAGCAACTGGTTAACTTTTGACTTCAAGGTTTAAAAAGGAGTCTTGAAAGAATATATTACAAGGTGGACTCTTGATCCTAACCTATTTAGACAGTAATATATAGGGATGGGCTGAACACCCTCCGGTTCAGTTAGCACCAGAATATGCGAACAGGCAATAAATTTGTGTGAACATTCAAACCCTATTAAAGTCTATGAGATCCGAACATGAAAAATCAAAAGTGCTAATTTTAAAGGCTTATATGCAAGTTATTGCCATAAAAAGCGTATGGGGACCTGGGTTCTGTCCTAGGGGACATGTATCAATGCAAAAAAAAGTTTTTAAATTGATAGTTTTTTCAGGAGCAGTGATTTTAATGCCTAAAGTGAAAAAATAAAAATGAAATATTCCTTTAAATATCGTGGCTGGGGGTCCCCTTATTCTGCCTGTAAAGCGGCGCATCTGTGTCATGTTTAGAACAGTGCTGGAGCAAAATTAAATTTCTAAAGGAAAAAATGTCATTTAAAATCACTTGCGGTGTAATGTTGTGCCAGCTCACTCTATCACTGAAAAAATTTGTGTGAGGATCCACCTCAGTCCGTACCAGGCCACTACACAACAAAATAAAAAAAGTTAACATGGAGTCCCCCCAAAATCCATACCAGACCGTTACCTGAGCAAGCAACCTGGCCGGACGCGCGACGACCCAAAAAAACAACAAAAAACAAAATAGCTCCTCCCTGATGGGAGGGCTCCCACCGACTGACCTATTTTTGCTTTGACAGTTTATTTGTAGTCAAGGGCGGGGCCACCCGGTGACATAACTGAGTGACCTCGCCCCCTCTAATGTCACATGATGTCAGAAGGGGGTGGAGTCATCTGCTTACGTCACCGGGTGGCCCCGCCCTTGCATATAAATACACTGTCACCACAAAAAGAGATCAGATGGCAGGAGCCCTCCCATCGGGGAGGAGCTATTTAGGTCATCATACCCCGTGATCCCACAATGCATCATGGGGCGCCCCACGGTGGACGAACTTGCCGCGAGCGGTCCATAATGTTCTAAATTTGGCGAGCGGGCGATGTTCGAATCAAACTTACATTCGACTCAAATATCGGCTCATCCGTAGTAAGCCGACAGTCACCATCTGTTGAATAGCCTTAATGAAAAATGATGTTGTTTTGGTTAATCAATGATAGCTACACCATTTAAAAATAGCTTTTTTGTACTTACTGTGAAATCTGTTTCTATGAGTTAATCAAACAACACATGATTCAGAGTTAATCGGGTAATACTACCACCAACAAGAGGGTTTGAAAACTGGCATTAAAGTCGAACTTCACCCAAAAGGGGAATTTCCGCTTGCTTGCATTCTTCTCCCTCCTCTGCCACATTTGGCACTTTTTGAGGGGGAGTGAGTACCTGGGTTTGACAGTACTCGCTCCCTCTTCTTGTCAGATCACCGCTGTGATCTGTGCAGGAGTTTGACCTCCTCCTTCCCCCTGCAGCCTTCTGGGACATATGACAAGTCCCAGAAAACTGTGTGACCCTTCACAAAGTGCAGCATGGCTCACGCATGCACATTGGGTAAAACTGGATGTGAAGGCTTCGCTGCTGGTTTCCCTTACCCAAGATGTCAGTGCCTGCACCTGAAGCCGTTTGAAGAATCGGCTCAGATGAGAACACCACTAGATCCCTGTACATGTAAGTGTCCTTATAGTAAAAGTCAGCAGCTACAGTACTTGTAACTGCTGACTCATTTTTTGGGGGGGAGGCTGGAACTCCTCTTTAACCACCTTAATACTGGGCACTTTCACCCCCTTCCTGCCCATTTTCAGCTTTCGGGGCCAGTTGCAGTCCAGTGCATTTTTTTCTGCATCAAAAACGCATGGAAAGTAGGTTATATGGTTTCCAGCAGCATAGTTCACATCGGTGCGGTCAATTTCAGGATGTTCCAGTTCCAGTAATAAAAGTAGAACATGCTGAATATTTCCTGCACTGTACTGTAATGGAACATAGTAAAATGCATCAAAAATGCACCAGACCAAAGTACAGTGGAAAAAAAAAACTGAAAAAAAGAAGAAAAAGCATCTGGAATGCATTCGGAAACGCATCAAAAATGCACTGGAATGCGCCGCAAATGCAGAAACGCTTCTGGAACAGATCTTGAGTGCGTTTTTGTGGTGTGAACCCCCCAGTGATGTCGTGCTTTGAATGACAATTGGGAGGTCATGCAAAACTGTACCCATATTAAATTTTTATCCTTTTTCACACAAATAGAGCTTTTTTTGGTAGTATTTAGTCACCACTGAGTTTGGATGAAATGAAAGAAGACCTAAAATTTTGAAAAAAAATGCTTTTGTCTTAGTTTTTGTTATAAAATAATCAGTTTTTGGAGTGCAGTTTTACACACTAACACATTAATACATTTTAATGAATTTCAATGCACGCAAAGACAATATAATACTTACATTTTTTGTAAAATATAAAATATGATGTTGCATCAGGTAAATAGATACCAAATATGTCAAGCTTTAAAATTGTGCATGCTTGTGAAATAAGCCTTTATTGGCCACCAGTGTAGAGTTGCACAGGAGGTCTGATGTTATAATTAAGTGGGACACTGATACACTGACAGATGTTTTTGTACACTATGACAGACGTTGATCGTACATCGGCAGACACTGACAGATGTTGATTTTGCAGTGGAAAACTACTGCACTATTGCAAAATGTTATTGGGCACTAGTACACTGGTACAGATGTTGATGGGACACTGGTACACTATGACAGATGTTTTGTGCACTGGTACAGATGTTGATGGGACACCGTGACATGTTTTGTGCACTGGTACTGGTGCATTGGGTGCTTGTACAGATGTTCATCGGACAAGGTGTATACTTGGATTTGGGTGTATATTAGAAAGGTTTTGGTAGTCTTGGGACCTCTCAGGTATTTTATAATAGTAACAGTGCTTGTGGAAACCACAGAATTGCCTTTCAATTTTATTGTGGTATGCATGGTTTCTTTGACCCTGGAAGCTATGACATTGGCCTGCAACTCCTCGGGGACACAATCATTCAGGAAGGATTTGTGAGGCTCTTCATCAGACAGAGATTCTGCAGCAGAAGGCTCAGATACCACTACAGCTTCTGTCAGACATTCTGGAGTGGTAGGCATTGCTGTACACTTACAAACTCTGCATTCAGAAAAATCAGTCAAAGTTGCAGTTAGGCATAAAAACTCCTGCATTACTGTACAGAATTCCTCCATAGATAAGGTCCAGGAAGGGGCCACACCCAGTGAAGCCACAATACTCAAAGGAATTGATGGACTCAAGCAGGAGACAGTGGTCTGGGCTGTCTGTGTCAGGTCTATAAGAAATTACATTAAATGCTGCCCCGGAACTGTTAGTGGATCATGCGCTGAAGAGACCAAATACAAAGGGAATGCTCCCCTTGCTGTTGGAATCTCACATTTTGCACTGCTTGATAGAGGATACTTATTTAAGTGGAAGGTTACCTAAAAAATGGGAACAGTTAGGGTTTTTAATGCAGAAGAATCGTGCTATGTCTCGTCACTTACCTGTCTGTCAGTACTGTACACTGAGCCCCGCATGCGCAGCTGAGTATAAGAATTTTGGCAATGTCAACACAACTAAACTCCTGCACATTCATGGGAGTGATGTCATCTTGGCCGGGCCAGTGGAAATGGCTGGGGACCGATACCCAGGCTGAAGATGTCAGTGGCCGGTGGAGAGCTCCAGGGGATTGTAGTGCTGGAGAACAGGTGAGTATAGGTCTACTTTAAGAATACAAGGGTACTCACAAACCTTTTCCTATGAATAACAGCAATGGTAGGAAGAATGCACCCCACATTGAAAGGCGGTAATAGAACAGGCATGCATGCATGCACATGTAACACTCAGTTAATGATGCACTTAATGCCTCCATGGAAAGGGTTTTAACCCTTTCCATGGAGATTAATGGGAAACAGGAGTCACACCCAATGGTTCTAATAAATATAGTAACTGTCAATTCTTGTCCCACACATCCTACTCATTAATGAGTCTTCAGGGACTGGGTTACACCAAAGGCTGTACCACTGCCCTGGACCTGGAATACGCTCTGCAGTTAACACAGTACACAATGGTCTGGAAAGAACTACAAGCAAATCCCAGTGCTCAAAGGTCACATTCCAGGAAGGCTTCACAATTGTCCAGTCCAGCATTGTCTAGGTGCTGCCTGCAAAGCTATTGCAAAGGATAAAATAAGAGATAGTTGCATAAAGAGACCAGCTCAAGCAATATGAATATGAGTCTGTATTAAAGAAAAAGAACAACGTAAATCAACAAAAGTGCAAATAACCAGATGCAGTGTAGTAAATAGTGTTCAACACAGTGCTAAACATTGAAAAGTTAACATTATATACAACACTACATGTGGTTGTTTGTACTTTTGTTGATTTTTGCTGTTGTTTATGTAGTATACTACCTCTTGTTCTCATTATTATTATTATCCTTACTACGTATGTCACTATTTGTCACTTGGAGACATGCAGTCATTGTTGTTATATTACAGAAAAAGATTATCTTAAAAAATTAAAAAAAAGTCTAGTTTTCTCAATAGAGAAAAGGCATCCATTCACCTAGGACACTAGCAAACAATGAGGCATGGTGGAAGTGGGAGGGGTTATCCCAGATTGAACACTGTTTGGCAGTGTCCAAATCCTCCTGTAGGCAGTAGTATAGCCCAATTGTCACTTAATTCTGTGTTCTTAATGAAGAAAAAATAAAATATCTCTTTGTTCTATCCACTTGTATGAATTAAACTTTGTTAATCTGAGATGCAGAGAGCTTTAAAATAATATTCTGTGCTGCCAGCTGGAGAAGTTTCCAACACAGGGGACCTAATTTATAAATGTTACAAGTTTGGATTGCTAATCAATTCAGATGCAGCAGAGATGCCTCTCTAGAGTTCTTATACTTCCTGGTTATTAAAAATATCTTGTTTGTGATCATGCACTTACCCATTAACTAATATTACACATCTGTGGGTGGGGTTATCTTCCCACCGCACATGGGTGTACTTTTCACGCATAGCATGCTCATCAATGCCTGGGACCAGGCAGAGACTGCGTTTATCTGAAGAATATAACATTAAAGCAGTTCCCTGACTTAGAGATGAGCCTTTACACTGTGTGCAATAAAAGTGCAGAATTCCTCTGACAAAGTACTTTACCATGTCACTACACACTGTAACTTGGTAGATGTTGCATTAGGAGAGACATGCTGAGCCTGCACCCACTCCACCAATCAAACATAGCTCTGTTACCTCACTACCAGTAACAGAATGGGGTCCCGTCATTCACATAGCACAGACCTCATGCGTGCACTTGTTAACTCCTACCTTCCCATACCCATATGGCCAGACCATGGTTCTCCAAAAGGTGGGTAAAGTTTCAGTTGCTATTGGATACCAACTGCTAGGGAGAGAGCCAGAATGTCAACTTTCTCCCTAATGGAGGACTCGTCACCTACCAGGTACCATGCCTAATGACTGGTTGCTTTGTGTCTTGAACTTACTTCAACTACACTGCTTCTCCTTATCTTACCGAGTTAATCCTTTGCAGTGATGTTACTTCTAGATACACCTGAACAAACACGCACCCCCTTTAAATAACTTCAGACCAGTCTCAAAATGGTTAATGTATCTTTACTGGACAAGATGCAGCATAACAGTTCAATATGAACAATGTCTTTGTCCCTAAACTAACTAAGAAGTGTGGCTCTCTAAGCATACCTACATGAGGTGATAGTCCATTTTCTTATCCTCCATGGCTTAGATCTCCTCCGATAATCCCGGTGCCTTCAGCGGACAGCAAGGAGCAGCAGTCCCGATATAATGAGCCATAAACTGGAACTGAACCAACCAAGAACCAGCCCTTGGACCTCAGCCTTCCCCTTTCTTATGGCACAGGTGGGCTGGCTGGGACCAAAAATCCCAGGAACTGAACTCGCAAACATAACTCCTTCCCCTGACCTGGGCCAGCTGCTAACTCAATAAAGCCAACATATCAACATATTTACAACCTGCCACACCTATGTCCATGGTCAAAAAATCATATTGCCTCAATGAAATTGGTAATCAGATTGTACAATAAAATAAAGATTTCTCTTTTTATCAAAAGGATGTAATATATATATATTACTTTTTTGTTTGATTTTTGTTTTTACTTTTCTACTTGAAGAGATGCTGTCATCTTGCCCATGCAAGGCAAGTGACAGTGCATCTGCAAAAGGAACCCCCTACCCTGTAATACATACAGTACCTAACCAACTCTTCACTTCACTTCTGCTTCTTTCTTCTTAGCAGTTAGTGACAACATCCTGCATTTCCAGGTATGGAAGAGCATGTGACCTCCTCCTCTGTGACAGTGTTTGGGTCTAGCAATCATATTCTAGGACTAAACACTGTCACATGACTTGGGGAGTGACCCCACCACCCAGGCTGGTAGCAGCAGTGACAGTCATTTCAGTGCAGTGGCAAGAGAGATATGGTAAGGTGTGTGTATAGCTTGGTCAGACGTACTCTCTGCAGAGTCACCAGAGTGATATATCTGTCAGATGTAGATAAAAGCTCACAGTTGTTGAATCCAGGCAATCATGATTGACTGTGCAAGCAAATGAAAAAAAAATCTCAATACATTTTAAGTACACAGTCAAGTAGTAAGCAGATAATGTTATTGGATCATATCAAATGCATCCTTACATGATGGAAGTTGAGCAAGGAAGAGCAGTTAGTGCTTTTGTAAAACAGTGGTTGCAGAGTGTAAATGCACAATTATCGAACCAATCTAATGTAAAGCATTGATGGTTACGAATGGTTATGAATTATTTAATATGATTATGGAATTGTAATATTTATTTCAGCGTGCTGCTATAGTTCGCAATTGTTATATGAATTATGATATTTCCAGTGATTTTCTTACAGCGGAGCTTACATTCACATTTTTTTAAATTATTACTACATTTGTTCTTTATACAGCTTATTTTTGCCAGTTGTACATATTGTAACTGCCAGTTAGTAGGGATAAGTGAACCAGTTTACATGACGTTTGGCAAGCCCAGTGGGAAGTTCACAAACTCTGAATATGAAACCTTAATAAAGTCTTTGGGAGCCATACTTTGTCATTTTTCTGGCCTTGTTTAAGGTTAATATGCAAGATATTGATATCAAGGGAGCCATGCACCAATACAAAACATGTTAAATACCATTTAGTGCAAAGATGGTCTTTTTATGTTTCTTAAGGGGCATAAAAAATGGCATGGGGTTCCCCTTAAAACCCCAATTAGACCCTTAATGTAGACATTTAACCTTGGTGGTCAGGAAAGGGAGGGCAGCAAATGTGGAAGTCCTCACTGAGGGAAACTGACATTAGGATAGTTTTCATACTAATTGACAAGCTGTGTATGGAACTAATTTTCCCTGCATAGCTCTCTGCCTCTCATTACAAAATAGCATTGGAAAAGATTGTATTAAAAAAAAGTAGGAAAAAAAAAAAAAAGTAGGTTTTGGCATCTGCAAAAGTCTTTGAAATACAGATAACAGTATACTTGTTTTTGCAGCAATATTTCCAGGTAGTATACATTTAAGTATCTCTAAACATTAGGTAATTGTTTCTCAGAACCACCAAATATGGTATGATTAGGCATTCATCGGAATATCTGTAAACATCCTCAGACCTCAGCAAAGAACCCTGCCCAACAGTTCTTGGGACATAATAATTTTTCTGTGTAGTTGATTTTATTCTCTGAATTTTTCCTTAATAACAGCCATAGCTGTGTTAGGTGTGCAAGCAGATGCATGTTCATAGAATATGTCCACAGTGTGTTAAAAGAGAGTATTTGGCAGTCAGATTGTTTGCAAATGACTGACCATTTTCTAGTGTATGACCGGCTTAAAGATTACCGCTTCAGCAGCAAGCTTCTTAATACAGAATGCCATGAAATTTTCTTTACTCAATTTTGTGCGTTATGTGTTTTCCAATATGTTATTTATTGCTGCATCTTTATTTCTCCAAATGTCTGTGACTTCCATTAAAATCTGGCAAAGAGGCTTTTTTTCATTTAAGTGCTCTTCTGTCCCAATTTGTTATGTGGATCAGTACCTTCAGAGCTGGCGGACAGGCCCATTGTATGCGCTGTTTTCTGTGCTTTCCTTATGCTATCATAGGTCATCATTATTTTATGGCACATAGTGAAAACACAGCAAGAATTTTAATGGCAAGAAGATCAGATCATAAAATGAAGGCACGCTTCCTGATCTGAATGCCAGAGAGACTTAGATGAAGGGTGAATTTACTCCTGGGTCAAAAGCAACATAAAATCAGCTTATAATTGTACTCAGTTTATCACCATAGAATACAGTTTTCATGTAATGTCTGAGTTGTAAAATTATGCTTCTTTCCTCTTTTTACTCATATCCTGAGAGCTTGATAATGGTGTAAAGTACAACTTCTTCGATGCATGAAAACATAAAAAATATTCCTTTTTTTTTTTTTTTTATAAATTAATGTATGAATCGTAAAATTTATCTGTGCTCATTTTATTATTTTTTTCCCCGGAGGAGGTAACACAGTTGCCAAAATTCCCAGAAAAATTTCTATGATAGGAAAAATATAAATGCATCAATTATTAGGCAAAGATCAGCACATGATGCTGCTGATGGTTTTAATGGACTATATTTACAAAGCCAAACACAAATACATTTGGAAATTCATTCGGTAATGTTCAACAATACAGTCACCAACAGTCAACAGCAGAATTTGTCTGATTATATTCTGACTATACCATAGTATTGATTGTTCACATTTGACTTGTGTATATTTGTTAGAGCATCTTATTGATGTTTGCAAAATTTTCAGAATTACATACCCAATATCACTCCACCTCTTGAAATGTATAACCACCTTAGTGTATGTATCTTGACTGTAGTAAATTTTAAATAGTGTGTGTTTAGTGATTTATTTATGGCAGGGGTCAGCAACCAGTAGATTGCGATCTACCAGTAGATCGTGGACAGATGACTGATAGATCGTGGTCCACCATCTCACAGCATCAAACAGTGCAGTCTCCAGAGTGGTGCCAGCAGCAGGAAAGAATAAATCTTCAGGTCAGTGTGAAGCAACACACTTGGCATAATAGTATAGGGCTGCTTTAACACTGATGCGCTGCGGTTTCCCCACACTGCGGGTGCAGTGCAGTGTACTTGCAGCTTTCTAGCGCTTAGCCATAGACTTCAATTATATCTTGCGAGTTTGGGGCAATTTCTGAATGCAGGAGTTTTGCTGTGCTTTCATAAAGTGCACCACACCTGCAAGATATAATAGAAGTCTATGGCAAAGCGCAGCTAACCCAGGAAGGTCACAGATGCACTGTGCTGCACCCACGGTGCAGGTAAGCCACAGCACATAAGTGTGAAAGCAGCCTTATAGGGGGTTCAGAACAGTAACATTTTATTGTGACACAGTAGTACAGCAATTAGAGGTTTAAAGCAGGTGAGAGGAGGAGCCCGGTGATCTTTGACTTCTCCCATGTTGCTCAGGAGTAGAGTTGAGCGAACTTCTAGAAGTCCGGGTTCTGCTGGTTCGGCCGAACTTCGGGTCAAAGTCCGGGTTCGGGTCCGGACAGAACCCGAACTTTGTCCCGGACCCCGAACCCCATTGAAATCAATGGAGACCCGGACTTTTAGGTACAAAAAGTGCTGTAAAATAGTCCTGGAAGGTCCTAGAGGTCTGCAAAAGGAAGGAAATGTGGGTAAGGGTGGGACAAGTGACCTACAAAGAAATGGGGACAGGGAAATAACTTTAAATATTTTTAAAAAAATAAAAACATAAAAAATGCAAAAATGGAAATCATCTTCAAAATGGGTCTGAAAAGTATTAATTAACATTAGAGGCCATAGAACTGTTCTAAAATCATCTTCAAACTGTGTCAAAAAAGT
>BLSH010341530.1:588267-614680 GCA_018402905.1 Glandirana rugosa | reverse complement strand
AACCCGGACTTTTTTTGAAAAGTCCGGGTCCGGGTCCGGGTCCCGGACACCCCAAAGTTCGGTACGGACCCGAACTTTACAGTCCGGGTTCGCTCAACTCTACTCAGGAGATGTCCACTTCTTTAAGGTTGCCAACCCCTGATTTATGGTATAATGTAGATAGAAACATGCATTAAGAGCCTGGGCCTTTATACATTTCATCTTTATTGGTCCCATGAGAATACTCTCAATATTGGATATCAAACTACCTATAGTTGGCAGAAGCAGATTGCTATAAAGACATGCTTCAACCACTAAATTATAGTTTTGTAAAATATTTTCCATAAATATGCATGCTTTGAGTAGTTTAAATGAAGTGAATGGACAAAAATCTACAGAAAAAAATCAAAAATATATTGTGTATCAGGTGCTTATACATAGCTGTTAGACATACGATTGTTTCCTGATCTTGAACAGAGAACAATCATCCTCTGTCATTGGGCACCTTTACCTTGGTCATACACAATGTGCTACCTGACCAGGATAAGATAATTTTCAAGAAGGAACACATTTCTAGAACATATAACTATGCAGGCATTGTATAACAATAATATAACATGTACTCCTATGTCTGCTTGGTGGTGTGTAGCCGATATGTGATTAATCTGGGCTGTGTTTTTTTTCATCCAGTTATCAAATATTTCTGCTAGATAAATATACTGCACAATAACTTCTCATAAGTGAACCTAAACTATATGTTGAATCAAATCATACTTTTGAAGTTTTGGATAGAGTAAGATCTGGCTAGAATCTTTGTTACGTTTTCCCTGATGTCTGTTTCCCTATTTATTCAAAAATAATGGGAAATCAAAAATGTTACATTCATCACCAGAACAGGAGATGTGGGAAATCTTCTTGTTTTGAGTGGCAGTTGCCTAAGAGAAAAAATGTCAATATAAACTGTAAATGCTCCAAGAGTTACGAGCATCACATTCCACAGGAAGTAGTGTTGTAAACACCCTTTGCCTTCCACTAGGAGAAAAAAGGGCTAACCATGGACAGTAATGGAATAATACTTGCCCATCATGACACTTAAACTAAGAAGTACAATATCACATAGCAATTCCATAAAAGATTTACCATAAGATCTTTCCTGTGTGTACAAAAATGCTGTACAAGTATTTAGATTCCAGTGTCCATATTTTCCTCTGGAAACCCTGAAATAAAGAGACTGCTATAGAAATGTTTGCCAATATGACCAAAAGACTTTCAAGGGGTTAGAAGCTTCCATTGCTGTTCCACTTCTGAAAATGTTGTAGGGCCCCCCTGGGGGGCTGCAGAGGAGGCGAGAGAAACCTCTAATTACCCCGCAAGTTGAACCTCCAGTCAAGGGGATTCTCACTGTTACAGGTTCTAGCTTGAATCTTCAGCTCATGACCCTGGTGTTGTTCTGAACTGTTCAATCTCATTCTATATGTATAAGTAATTTATACTTTTTTAGTGAAGCTCTTGTATGCTTTTACTATCTGTATAACTTTGTGAAATTTTCAATAAAAATCATTGAAAGAGAAAATGTTGTAGGGCTGTTGTCAAGGCCGTCTTTAATACTGATTGGACCCTGGGCAAACATTTTCTTGGGGCCCCCCTTCCACATTCCGAGACATTAAAAAAATAGCCAGTAGACTCAAAGTCAGTTTGCTGCAGCAGATCACGCAGCGATTGGTTGCCTGGGGTTACAACCTATCATTACCACTCACTTGCTAGAGGTTACTGCACATTATTACTGCTCACTGATTGGTTGCTAGAGGTTACTTCACATCATTACTGCTAACTGACTGGTTGCTAGAGATTACAGCAGATCACTATTGTTCACCGATTGATTGACATAGGTTACTGCACATCATTACCACTCACTACACAGTGGATCAATCCCAAATATTTGCGCAAGTAAAGCAGCACATTAATGCACATACTACAAGAGTGGGTGAGAGACTGTGCACATACTACAGGAGACGGTGAGAGACTGTGCACATACTACAGGAGATGACCAGAGACTGCACACATACTACAGGAGATGACCAGAGACTGCACACATACTACAGGAGATGACCAGAGACTGCACACATACTGCAGGAGATGACCAGAGACTGCACACATACTACAGGAGATGACCAGAGATGCACACATACTGCAGGAGATGACCAGAGACTGCACACATACTACAAGAGATGACCAGAGACTGCAGGCATACTACAGGAGATGAACAGAGACTGCAGACATACTATAGGAGATGACCAGAGGCTGCACACATACTACAGGAGATGACCAGAGACTGTACACATACTACAGGAGTTGACCAGAGACTGCAGACATAGTACAGGAAATGACCAGAGACTGCAGACATATTAAAGGAGATGACTAGAGTTGAGCGAACCCGGACTGTAACGTTCGGGTCCGTACTGAACTTTGAGGTGTCCGGGACGTTTGGGTTCGGGTTCTGGGTTCTGGTAGTTTATCACGCATGTTGAATAGCTGCAGGGCAGCCAATCAACAAGCGTTTCACTGGTTTGCCCTTAGTAACTTCACAGCCATGCCTACTAATGGCATGGCTGTGAATGGCCAGTGCATCATGTGACCCAACCTCTTTATAAGCTGGAGTCACTTGATGCTGCAGTCACATGCTCTCTGAGACTTTGACTAGTGTAGAGAGAGGAAGCTGCTGGCGCTGTAAGGGAGAGATTGCAGACATTTTAACATCTCATCCTGCATCCTGAGATTACTACTACTGTTGCTCTGAGGGACAGATTGCAGACCTCAGCCTGCATTACACAACAATCTGATTGTGGAGTAATTTGAGATTTCACATACTGCTGCTTTGAGCGAAAGATTGCAGATCAAACCCTGCATTACAGAACGATCTGACTGCACTAGGTAGAGGCTTCTGCTTAGAGGGACAGATTATATTGTTCTAAAATCATCTCCAAGTTCTATAGGGAGAGGTTCCAGCTGTTGCTTAGAGGGACAGATTATTGTTCAAAAATCATCTCCTAGTTCTAAAGGGAGAGGTTCTATCTGTTGCTGTAAGTGACAGATTATTGTTCAAAAATCATCGGCTACTCCTATAGGGCCAGGTTCCAGCTGTTGCTTAGAGGGACAGATTATTGTTCAAAAATCATCTCCTAGTTCCAAAGGGAGAGGTTCTAGCTGTTGATGTGAGCGGTGCATTTCTTGCAACAAAATAAAAAGTTGGTCTACGTTGGTGTTTTAAAAAAAAAAGAAGGTGTTAATTGGTATTAATAAATACTTAAATAGGGCTACATAGTACATTTGTGGGCACAATGAGGAGAGCAAATAAGGGACGTGGTCATGGTGCTGCTGGTGATGCTGGTGCTGCTGGTGTTGGTGGTGCTGGTGAACCTCCTGTTGGAAGGAGAGGATGTGGTCGATGTGTACCAGCTACACGCACAAGGGAATCACCTTCCTCAGGTAGCCAACAGAACCTTCACCGGTATATGGTAGGCCCGAATGCCCCTCAACGATTGGTGAGGCCAGAACAAGTACAGGCGATAGTAGATTGGGTGGCTGACAAATGCCTCAAGTTCCTGCACATTGTCTCCCTCCCCGTCCCTTGATGAAAGCTCAGAGTTGGCACCTGAACCCCATGGCCATCTGTCTTTCACCTCAGTCCCTTGTAAATTAGCCAAGCAGTCTGAGCCCCAAGTCATGCGGCAGTCTCTTATGCTTTTTGATGACTCTCCTTGTGTGCATTCCGTGGACCAACCACATAGCGCTGCCCCAGAAGTGGAAGACATTGAGTGCACCAATGCCCAACCACTTCTGTTGCAGGATGAGGACATGGAAACACCATCACAGCACGTCTCTGATGATGACGAAACACAGGTGCCAACTGCTGCAGCTTTCCTCAGTGTGCAGACTGACAAGGAGGGCATTGGTGAAGGGTGGGTGGAAGATGATGGGGAGGAGGATGATGAAGTCCTAGACCCCACATGGACTGAGGGTCATGCGAGTGACGTGTGCAGTTTGGAGGAAGAGGTGGTGGTCGCACAGAGACATCAGCACAGCAAAAGAGAAAACAGGTTGCAAAAGCGGAGCGAGCGTCCCCTAGACAGTATGCCTGCTACTACCCACCGCACCCAGGGACCTAGCACACCAAAGGCTGCTAAAAGGCGTTCCCCCGCGTGGCAGTTCTTCAGACAATGTGCTGACGACAAGACACGAGTGGTTTGCATGCTGTGCAATGATAGCCTGAGCCGGGGCATAAATGTTCTAAACCTGAGCACAACCCCCATGATCAGGCATCTAACTTCAAGGCACAAGCTGCCTTCTCCTGCTTCCTCTTCTGCTGCTGCCTCGGCCTTTTCCTCCACCTCTACTGTGACAGTGTCACCTGCCACCCAGCAAACAGACGATATGACAGCAACGCCACCATGTCTGCCACCGACCCCAAGCAATTCCACACCATGGTCCCATGGAAGCTTACAGCTCTCCATCTCCCAAACACTGGAGAGAAAGAGGAAGTACCCCCCTACCCACCTGCGATCCCTGGCCCTGAATGCCAGCATTGCAAAATTCCTGGCCTTTGAAATGCTGTCATTCCGTCTGGTGGACATGGACAGGTTCAAAAACCTGATGGCGGTGGCTGTCCCACAGTACGTGGTTCCCAGCCGCCACTACTTTTCCAGGCGAGCCATCCTTCCCTGCACAAAGAAGTCGGGGACAAGATCAAGTGTGCACTGCGAAACGCCATCTGTGGCATGGTCCACATAACCACTGATACCTGGACCAGTAAGCACGGGCAGGGACGCTATATCTCGCTAACTGCACATTGGGCATATGTAGTGGTGGGTGGGCCTGAGTCGGCTAGCCATTTGGCGCATGTCCTTCCCCCATCGAGGATTGCAGGGCATTTCTCTTTGCCTCCCGTTGCCTCCTCCTCCTACTGCACTTCCTCCTCCTCTACCACCTCCTCATCTGCTCAGCGTAACACCTTCACCACCAACATCAGCACATCCAGGGGGAAACGACAGCAGGCTGTTTTAAAACTGATATGTTTGGGGGATAAACCCCACACTGCGCAGGAGCTGTGGACGGGCATTAAACAACAGACCAATGAGTGGTTGTTGCCACTGAGCTTCAAGCCCGGCCTGGTGGTGTGCAACAATGGCCGAAATCTCGTAGCGGCTCTGGGCCTAGCCCGTTTGACGCACATCCCTTGCCTGGCGCATGTGCTGAATTTGGTGGTACAGAATTTTCTAAAAAACTACCCAGATATGTCAGAGCTGCTGCAGAAAGTGCAGGCCGTCTGTGCGCACTTTCGGCGTTCTCACCCTGCTGCTGCTCGCCTGTCTGCGCTGCAGCGAAACTTCGGCCTTCATATGCGACGTGCCCACAAGGTGGAACTCCACCTTGCACATGCTGGAGAGACTGTGCGAGCAGCAGCAGGCAATAGTGGAGTTTCAGCTGCAGCACACACGGGTCAGTCGCTCTGCGGAACAGCACCACTTCACCACCAATGAGTGGGCCTCCATGCGAGACCTGTGTAGCGTATTGCGGTGTTTTGAGTACTCCACCAACATGGCCAGTGCCGATGACGCTGTTCTCAGCGTTACTATCCCACTTCTATGTCTCCTTGAAAAAACACTTCAGGCCATGATGGAAGAGGATGTGGCACAGGAGGATGAGGAGGCGGAGGAAGAGGGGTCATTTCCACGGTTATCAGGCCAGTCATTCGCAAGTGGCTCAGAGAGTGGGTTCCTGTACCAGCATAGGCCAGGTCAAAAATATTCAAGCCAGGGCACAGTTCTGAAGGACAAGGAGGATGAGGAAGATCATGAGGAGGAGGAGGAACCGCAGCAGGGTGGCACCCAACGCAGCTCGTGGGCGTCACTGGGGGGATACAGAGGAAACAGATGATATACCTCCCACAGAGGAAAGCTTGTCTTTGCCTCTGGGCAGCCTGGCACACATGGCTGACTACATGCTGCAGTGCCTGTGCAATGACAGCCGAGTTGCCCACATTGTAACGTGTGCCGATTACTGGGTGGCCACCCTGCTGGATCCCCATTACAAGGACAACGTGCCATCCTTAATTCCCTCACTGGAGCGTGAGAGGAAGATGCGCGACTTCAAGCGCACACTGGTAGACGCGCTGTTGAGGGCAATCCCAAATGACACCGGGGGCTCAGTGGAAGCACAAGGCGAAGGCAGGGGAGGAGGAGGAAGAGGCCGCCAACACAGCTGTGGCACCACCAGCACCTCAGAAGGCAGGGTTAGCATGTCCGAAATGTGGCAAAGCTTTGTCAGCAGCCCGCCACAACAAACAGCACCACCAGTCGATAGGCAACGTCTTAGCAGGAGGCAGCATTTCAGCAACATGGTGGAAGAGTATGTGTGCACACGCCTACACGTACTGACTGATGGGTCTGCCCCATTCAACTTCTGGGTCTCCAAATTGGCCACATGGCCTGAGCTTGCCATTTATGCCTTGGAGGTGCTGGCCTGCCCTGCAGCCAGTGTATTGTCTGAACGTGTGTTTAGCACGACAGGGGGCGTTATCACAGACAAGCGCAGCCGCCTGTCCACAGCCCAACAGGAAAGTAAAATATCCTAATCTGCATTCCTAAAATGTTTTGAAACTAGAGTTGGTCCAGCAACTAGCAATTTCTAAAGGTATACAGTGGTAGAGCTCTGTATTTGTGCCATGGCATGTTTACTCTAAAGTCTTCATTCTCATTTAAAAATGTTTATGTGTAATAGAGCAATGTTGATCACCCGGTGGGGAAGGAGGGCTTGTAAATAGAATGCAAAAATTAGGTAAGTTAACAATCATTCCACCTAGCATGAATTGATCTTTTAACTTCAATCTATGCAGAAAATAATGAGAAAGGCTCTCACTACAGGTGCCACATACTAATAATTGACTATTGAATAACAGAAGACTTATTTTTGAAAAGGCAGGACTTTTGAAGCACCACAATAAATACTTTTTTTAAAAAAAAACAAGATATCTTTATTTATACGAAATTTAACATCACATACACAAAATGTTTTGATATTGATATAATAGAGAGCTCTATAAATTGCACATATCCAAGTCACCCACTTAATTGGAGTACATCAAAATATAGGTGGACACAGCCATTTCACATTAAATAATTACACTCCTATAGTGGTTGTCATGGATCAGGAGCCAAGAGGTCAAATTATTCCACAGTAGCAAAAAAAAAAAAAACATATGCAAACAAACCAAAAAAAAAAAAACAACAAAATCATCATCACCTCTCTGTCATTGGAAAGTTATACAAAAGTATAAAAGTGTGAGCGCCAGCACATGTGAAGGTGATGAGAAAGTAGTGTAAGTACAGGTGTGAAAAAACGGAATTTTAAAGAACTCGGTTTTAACCTAATTGAATTTGATGCATTTTATTTTAAGATATTGTATGGTTTTTGTTTGTTGACAGCACTGAAAGCGGTGCTAAACATATACAGTGTATATTGATGTCTGAACCTGATGGGGAGGGTAAATCGTTTTTCTGAATCCCGGCGCATCCCTGTGATGCTTCATTTTGAAGAATAATGTAAAATCCAATAACGAAAAATCTTGAGGTGAGTGTAGCCGTATTAGTGCACTTGCGACAAAGACTATTAAGTACTATCTGTGATTTTTTT
The DNA here is from genome assembly GCA_018402905.1 of Glandirana rugosa. Taxonomy (NCBI): domain Eukaryota; kingdom Metazoa; phylum Chordata; class Amphibia; order Anura; family Ranidae; genus Glandirana; species Glandirana rugosa. The sequence goes on along the minus strand of BLSH010341530.1, from coordinate 607,012 downwards.
TTTATTTATTTGCATTAACATACAATTTTTCAGGACAAGCTTTCAGGATATGACCCCTTCTTCAAGGTCCAATCAGTATTGATTCACAAAAGTTTTATGAATGTTAAAAAAACACACAATCTCTGAGGGAAAGGAAAAGGAGAAGAAAAACAAACACACACAAACAAATGTACTTGGCAATGGTAATAAAACTAGCATAGTTAGTGAGACAGGCAGGGCTGCTGTTAGAAATCATGGGGCCCCGTACAGCCTACCTGATGGGGCCCCCTTTGACCCCGCCCTCGACCCCACCCCTGGCCCCTCCTCTGAACAGGCCTCAAAAGTTGCTGGGGGGAGGGACATATTGTGCAATGATTGTGGAAGTAATGGGGCCATTTCAGACATGCTCTTATTTCTTCCACATGAAACCTGACAGTCGCCTTTACAAGTATACACACTCCTGGCTGCTGTCTCCAGCCGGAAATGTGTGTATGTATTAAAAAGGCATGCTTGCAGCATGGCCTCAGCTCAGTTTTACAGGGCGTGGATAAGGGGGCAAGGTTGAGGGGCTGTAAAAACACAGCTCAGCTGTGCGTGTTTATCTATCCCCCCCCCAACACAAGTGTACAGTAGGATCTCACAGTACCTCATGCACACAGATTTTTTTTATTTTTACTGATTCCAAACACACCTCCATGCTATCCTATGTGTTTATGCACACAAATACTTTTAGAATCTTTAAGTGGCAGGGGCATTTACAGACAGATAAAAAAAACCCAGGGCCTGTGCATCCAGGAACAGCAGTGTTTTGGCTGAAAAAACACTTGATGCGTGTAAACGTACCTAAACGTTCCTAAACGTGTATTAACGCTAGGCGCGTTTTATGCTTGAGGGTTACTTAATTTCAATGGCCAGAATCGATTATTGTTCTGGCCAATGAAATGAACGCCCAAGTGCTTGATGCCTGTGAACGAGCCTTAAGGCTGGATTCACACCATTGCGGTGCAAATTCCAGCCTGTTTGCTGCTGAGAAGGGGCGGAGCCGCCGTTCGGCTGCTCCTGTCCATTCTCACAGCGCAGCAGCTGTCAGATGCGCTCCCACTGAACAGAATGGGTTGGGAATACACACCACATTGCACAGAAAACATGTTTTCTGTGAAATGCGGGCTGCGAATGTACCGCACAGGTGTGAACCTGACACATTGAAAACAATGTGTTTTCAAGTGTCATGTGAAATGGATGCGGTGTAAGCCACATCCAGTTCACATATATGAACCCAGCCTAATGCTTGTATGGGCGTTAGACTCTTTTATAAGTGTCAGGCAATTCTTTCCTGTCGAAAGGCTGCTGCCAAGAGGAGGAGTGTTCTTAAAACATCCTGTGGGCATGAAGCCATATAGAATTAGGATAACCAGTCACACAGGACAGCAGGTGCTCCATGGCTGTCACAGTGTGTTACATGCTGTTGGGTACTGACTTTGCTGTGGCTGTACAGTGGTACAATCTGTAACACAAAGACAGTACACCCATAAAGTAATAGTCAGCATTCGACAGCATGTGAGCCACTTTGACAGAGCCATGGAGCTCCTGCTGTGCGAAAAAATATCAAAAGACACTGTGAGTATTTGGAAAATTCAAGATCCTGCTAAGAGTACAACCACTTCACTCACTGTGTGCTCCCTGTGTGTGCCGCGCTACCCTCCGCCGCCGTCATAATTCCTTTCGCTGTCTGCTCTCTCACATCAGTCTTTGAAAGAGCGGAGCAGGTAAATCACTGTACGGTTCACTCCGCCATGTACCAGGAAAGGAGAACAGCGGGCGGAACTTCAGACCATATGCTGAGCACAGGTTTGTGTACCTCCGCCCGAAAAAGACAAAGTAGTCCCTCCTCAGCTCCCATCTCCTGAGCCCTTCTATTCATCTGATGGGGCCCAGGAAAATCTAGTTATACGCCCCCTAAGCCAGTAGGAAGGGTGTAATTGATTTAGCCCTATTTTTTTCGTTTCAATGAAATGCACTATAAAGATGCCCGGGCCCCCCTGATCAGCTGATAGGGCCCGGGCCTGGTACAACAGGGCTGCCTGTACTGCCCTATCAGCGGCCCTGGAGATAGGACAGAGGGAGAGCTATAGACTGCGGGGGGGGTGAGAATCACAGAGGAGGTCATAAAACTGTTGGATAATGGGTAAGGAAACCCATATCTAAAGTTAGGCCATTATTTTTAGTGTCAAATAGAAGCATCGTTCTAGGCCAGGGATATGCAATTAATAGACCTCCAGCTGTTGCAGAACTAGTCCCATGAGGCATAGCAAGACTCTGACAGCCACAAGCATGACACCCAGAGGCATGATGGGACTTGCAGTTTTGCAACAGCTGGAGGTCCGCTAATTGCATATCCCTGTTCTAGGCCATTATTTTTTGTGTCAAATAGAAGTATCATTTTTAGTTTAAAGGTTTCCCTTTCCTGGATAGTTCTGAAATTCTTCTATAGTGTGGTCCAGTTGTGAGAAATGATGTCCCCACAGGTATGCAGAAACTATCTTCTTTATGTTCCTTGATGGTATGTCTGTGCAAATTCATTCTCGCAACTTCTGTCCTGTTTCACCAACATAAGATCATTTGCTACATCTTTTGCATTGGATAAGGTACTCAACATTACTGGAGGTACAGCTGATGATCCCATGTTATTGAACGTCTTATTTGTGTGTGTGAAACTTTTAGATAGATTGGTCTGGTTGCAAAGTTTTCAGGGTTTTTTATTGAAGGGGTTTGCTTCCATTATTTGTGACTTCATAATCAGAATGCATTTTCCTGCTGATTAGTTTATGTCTGAGGTTGGGTGGTTGTCTGAAAGCCAGTATTGGGGGTTGTTGGAATATTTCTTCCAGAGTTTCATCCTCTGTTATGATGGGTTATACATCTTTATCTTTTTTATCCCTTCTAGTTATGTATTGTATGTGGTGACTAGAGGTACACGGTTATCTGTATTTTTCTCTTTGTATTGGAGGAGATTTTCTCTTCAGGTTTTAAGGCTGTGTTTATGCTGTTGTTGATGGTTTTGTCTTTCTTAGGGAAGGAGTCTGCTAGGTTTCTGCAATTTTTTTCTCTGTCTTCTAGGACTGAACATATTCGGTGGTATCTGATGGCCTGGCTGTATATGATGGCCCGTTAATTGTGTGGTGGGTGAAAAATGGAACTGTGGAGATAGTTGTATCTGTCAGTCAGTTTCCTATATATCAAAGTGTGAAGCTTGTCATTCCTGATGTATCCTGTGGTGTCCAGGAAGTTGACGTGTGTTAGAATGATCAATTTTAAATTTGATAGATGGGTAAAATGTTGAAGTATAAAACATTTCTACAGTGTGGAGAGAGTAGCTCATCCTAAAATTAAAGGACCCCAAAGGAATTACAACACTGTAAAAATGATAATATAAAACAATTAATTTTACACAAAATTATATGCAAATACATAGAACTGCTAGTACTCGTTTTAACTTTGGCTGCATGCCAGTGTGTAAGCTCTATGTCTGAAGATTAACTTCCACCAAGAGCATTATCATTTGGTTATTTGCATGTTTTCTCATTGTTTATTTGGTTCCCTTGTTCTGGTTACTTCCCAAAAAATATAGTAGGATAATTGGCTCCCATTCAATACAGCTCTAATGGGAGTATGGTAGGTATGTTAAGATCCTTTAGAAGGGAGAGCCTGTAAGCAATTGTTCTATGTGTTCTTTAAAACCCTTGCTAATGTTTGTATTATATTAATATGAGAAATAAAACTCAAATGGATGTTTAAACATCATCTTAAAGTTCTCAGTGAAAATGTATTCTCCATCTAGCTAAAGAAGGTCACAGGAACAACTGTGAAAACATTGTATACAGTGGGGAAACATGCGGTGAAACGTGTATACACTGGGGTTGATTTACTAAAGGCAAATAGACTATGTAGTCGCACTCATTTTCTCCAGAGATTGTTAAATGTGAAGCTCTAGGCTCTGCTGATTTCCATCATCCAATCATGTACAAGCAAAAATGCTGTTTTTTTTATTCGCCTTGCAGCTGATTCTCTTTCACAAAGTGAAGCTTCACAACATTCACTAAGCTCTAAGAAAAATGAATGCAACTTGACTTGCAAAGTTCACAGTCTATGCTAGTTGTGCTACAAATATTACAATATATTTGGTATGTTTAAATACAGTAAGTATTAGCAAAGATCACTAATCACTGACACAAAATGTTGTATTAGTATTATTGAAATGTTTTTCTTACTTTGAAATTGCATGCACATACCCTTTTTTTTTACTTTAGTTGCACTTTAGGAAAGCTTTTATAAGCAAATATGGAGGCTGCCAATACTAAGCCCCCTTTCTTGTCTAACATAGAAACATAGAAAAGTGACGGCAGAAAAAGACTGAGTAGTCCATCGAGTCTGCCCCTTTTTATTATTTTTTTTTTTTTTACATTAACCTTGTTGTCTGACTATGGATTTATGTTTATCCCAAGCATGTTTGAAGCCATTTACTGTTAACTGTTTCACAACCTCTGTTGGTAGTTTATTCCAATCATCAACCACCCTTTCAGTAAAATAATACTTTCTAAGATTAGTTTTGAACTTCCCCCCAGTTAGTCTGAGGTCATGTCCCCGTGTTCTTGATTTTGGTTTCATATCGAAAAGACTGCCCTCCTGAACCTTATTCACCCCCTTGAGGTATTTAAAGGTTTCATGTCTCCCCTCTCCCTTCTTTCCTCCAGACTGTACATATTAAGTTCCTGAAGTCGCTCTTGATATGTTTTTATCCCCCAGACCTTTCACCATTTTTGTTACCCGTCTCTGAACTCGTTCTATTTTATCAATATCTTTTTGTAAGTGAGGTCTCCAGAACTGGACACAGTATTCTAAGTGAGGTGTCACTAAAGATCTATATTTCAGTTCCAATTCCAGTTCCAAAGTCTTAAGAAATCTGTGAGATACTGGCCATCAACGTTACTCTGAATTAAGCTGTCTATAGATAACTCCTTTTTTTTAATTAGCCAGTGGACTGAACGTTAAAAAAAAAAACATATCAGATTTCTCTACCCACACAAGTGAGGTGATTGGAGGCATCCCTTTTGCTGGGGCATTGTATTCTAACTTTCTGTTGTCAGAATACACTAATCAGAAACATTTCCCAACATTCCTATAATCTAAACGTAAACTTCTGTAGAACAGAGACAACCACACATGGAATGAAATTTGACTGGTCCCTGCTGAACCAGCCATATTTTATTCAGTTTTTGGCCAGCTTTAGTTGTTGTGTGCCTGTCAGTGACTTAGATAGTATTGAAGCCATAAACAACCAAGCAGCTAGCATTTTTGACAGGAAACCACATATGGCGGTCTACATATTTTTCTCAGCATGAGGTACGTACTCAGCACTGCAGTCCTAAGCAGCATTTCAGCCCCTCCTACTTACAGTACCTCACAAAAGTGAGTACACCCCTCAAATTTTTGTAAATATTTTATCATCTCTTTTCATATGACAACACTGAAGAAATTACACTTTGCTACAATGTAAAGTAGTGAGTGTACAGCTTGTATAACAGTGTAAATTTGCTGTCCCCTCAAAATACTGTAAATCAACACAGCCATTAATGTCTAAACCGCTGGCAACAAAAGTGAGTACACCCCTAAGTGAAAATGTCCAAATTGGGCCCAAAGTGGCAATATTTTGTGTGGCCACCATTATTTTCCAGCACTGCCTTAACCCTCTTGGACATCGAGTTCACCAGAGATTCACAGATTGCCACTGGAGTCTTCTTCCACTCCTCCATGATGACATCACAGAGCTGGGGGATGTTAGAGACCTTGCACTCCTCCACCTTCAATTTGAGGATGCCCTACAGATGATCAATAGGGTTTAGGTCTGAAGACATGCTTAGCCCATCCATCACTGTTACCCTCAGCTTCTTTAGCAAGGCAGTGGTCATCTTGGAGGTGTGTTTGGGGTAGTTATCATGTTAGACTACTGCTCTGCAGCCCAGTCTCTGAAGGGAGGGGATCATGCTCTGCTTCAGTACATGTTGGCATTCATGGTTCCCTCAATGAACTGTAGATCCCCAGTGCCGACAGCACTAATGCAGCCCCAGACCATGACACTCCCTCCACCATGCTTGACTGTAGGCAAGACACACTTGTCTTTGTACTCCTTACCAGATTGCCGCCACACACGCTTGACACCATCTGCACCAAATAAGTTTATCTTGGTCTCATCAGACCACAGGGCATGGTTCCAGTAATCCATGTCCTTAGTCTGCTTGTCTTCAGCAAACTGTTTGCTGGCTTTCTTGTGCATCATCTTTAGAAGAGGCTACCTTCTGGAATGACAGCCATGCAGACCAATTTGATGCAGTGTGTGGCATATGGTCTGAACACTGACAGGATGACCCCTAACCTCTTCAACCTTTGCAGCAATGCTGGCAGCACTAATATGTCTATTTCCCAAAAAACAACCTCTGGATATGATGCTGAGCATGTGCACTCAATTTGTTTGGTCGACCATGGCAAGGCCTGTTTTGAGTGGAATCTATCCTGTTAAACCGCTGTATGGTCTTGGCCACTGTGCCTAAGCTCAGTTTCAGGGTCTTGGCAAACTTCTTATAGCCTAGGCCATCTTTATTTAGAACAACAATTCTTTTTTTCAGATACTCAGAGAGTTCTTTGCCATGAGGTGCCATGTTGAACTTCCAGTGACCAGTATGAAAGAGCAAGAGCGATAACACCAAATTTAACGTACCTGCTACACATTCACACCTGAGACCTTGAACACTAATAAGTCACATGACACTCGGGAGGAAAAATGCCTAATTGGATCCAATTTGGACATTTTCACTTAGGGGTGTACTCACTTTTGTTGCCAGCGGTTTAGACATTAATGGCTGTGTGTTGAGTAATTTTGAGGTGGAGAAAATGTACACTGTTATACAAGCTGTACACTCACTACTTTAATTGTAGCAAAGTGTAATTTCTTCAGTGTTGTCACATGAAACGATAGAATAAAATATTTACAAAAATGTGAGAAGTGTACTCACTTTTGTGAGATACTGTATCTTCATAGCATAAGGTGGAGCAATTCTGGAGTCCTGCATAGTAGAATTTAAGTAGAAGTGACAACGTTGCTTGGGATTTCAGTGTATAAGAGGCAAAACTGTCAGCCCATTTCTGGATATCTGGCAGCATCAACAGGTATTTTCTGTATTTTCAAGGTTTTTAAAGAGACAAATATGCATATATTTGATAAATGCACTGCTATGTTTTTAGTTCATTTTGCCCAGGTATACACAACTGGGCAATACAGGCATAGGCATACATATACAAGGTAATATCATGACTCCACTCACTGTAATAAACAGCTCCCTCTATGTACTGATATATAACCACTGTACTTTGAGCATATCATATAAAAGTTGGAGGTTCTTAGACATTGCTTGAATGTCAGATATGATACACAAAATTAAACTATTGCCAGCTTGTAAATTGACATATGCTGGCTTTTTTAATAGGTTAAAAAAGTAATCAGGCTGTCCAGAATCAGATTTCAGTTCATTATACTCAGATCATTAAAATATTTTTATTTGGTTAATGTGGGTGACTGCAATACTCTCATAATTGTTGCCTTTATGCAAATTTTCTGTATGAAATGGATACTAAAAATGCAATGTTTTACATAATTTATTGGATATTTTAACCATAGACACTCTGGAGATGCACTGTAGTTCTTTGCTTTGTTAAATATCTGTTTTTTTTTTTTTTTCTTCTTGCAGTTCATGTACAACCTGGCACATGTGAAGTGATTGCTGCTCACAGATGCTGCAATAAGAACAAGATTGAAGAAAGGTCACAAACAGTAAAATGTTCCTGTTTTCCTGGCCAAGTTGCAGGGACTACGAGGGCAGCCCCATCTTGTGTAGATGGTAAGAATTAATTCAAAATCCTATTAATATAAATACCTATGCTGTATATTAAGGCATAATAATTTGTTAACAATTATAAACCTTAAAATGAGCATTTGGTCACCATGTAATTTAATTATTGGCATGATCTTAACAAGCACCCTGCTCTCCTTGCCCAACAGGGATTTAGAAAGTCTTCAAGTATTCTGATCTCTAATGTAAACACAGAGCCAGTGCTTTGGGAGGGAACTTCGGAGCAAGCTGAACTGCTGAGAGATTAGACTTGAAGGGCTTTAGTGCTTATGCTGTGAAATTTGAGGATTAATTATGCCACAATGCCTGCAGCTAGAGAATCAGTGAGGGCTTGTTTTAAAGCTGATTTACTAAAGTATGTAAATACTTGAGTGTCCAAAGCAGGCTCACTTTAAGGTCTCTAGAAAAAAAGATGCATCTCTCTAATGTGTTTCTTACAAAGTGGTCAGTTGCTTGAAGAAATGTGTGTATTATCAGTGTCTATGACAAACTAAGTGAAAAAAAGGAAGGGAGGGGTTAGGGACCATATTAATTGCCACAGAGGTTGTTCCATCTTTTAGGACAAGACCTAGCAGAAACAAACACACTATGTCCTTTCTACACACTCATAGATGTTAACATTATTTTATTATTTTTTTAATGAAAAAAAAAACTAAATTCATAATAAAGTCCAATGAGAAATTAAAATCACATGAATAAATTATAGATCCTTATTCTTGTGCTAATTTGACCTGAACTCAAAAAGGAAAGATTTGGTATGTTGTAGGGAACATTAGAATTGTTAAAGACTAAGTTTAGTTAAAACAAAATAAATAAATACAAATTATGAGAAGGGACATTATTCACCTTCAATGAAATGTACTCCTTGTGCTGCTGTGTTCTGGTTTAGCAGAAATCTTCATCTTCTGATAACACCCCGTAGTCATAATTTTCTTGTGTGCCTGACTATGCCCACTCTTTCTGCCCATCTCATCCATTCATAGAAGCCTTAATTACAGCTTCTATGAATTAAATGTGATCTATGAATGGAGGGGGCAGATCTTTTAATTGTCTGTCCCTCTTCCATTCATAGATTCAAAGAAGCTGTAGTTATGACCACTATGAATGGGAGAGCAGGGCAGAAAGGAGGAGCCTAGTTGGATACTCTTGATGAGTGCCACCGCTTCCTCAGTTCTGTCAACCCCCACCACACTGGAAGATTATGGTGGTGGGGGTAGGGGGCATCAGAGGGCTTTTAATTGTTTTGTTTTACCTAAATTTAGGCTTTATTTGTGCCTCAGCAGTACTTTGTGCCTACACCTTCATATTTGCATATTTGCAGTGTAAGATCACCTAAGGCACTGTGGCTTCTGACTGCCAGTCCTACAAGATTTGGAATGCATTTAATTATGTCACTACTGTTTGTTGGACAAAAATCTACACTGCTTACATGTTCCATTCATTGTATGGAGCTGTGCTCTGTAAACCTGAGTCTTGAATATTGCCCAATCAGGCCAACAGTGATAGTCCTGACACAAGAAAGCATAGCCCTGTATCTCTACCAAGATAGCCACAGAGAGACACAGTGCAGACCAATGCATGTTAACTCAATAATGGGATAAAGATCAGCTACCGAGGGTTTTCAGACAATGCTGGCACTAGTATTTGCCTTTTGCTTCTGTTTTTGGGCACAACTTCCAGAGTTCAGGTCCTTATGAAAGATTTAAGCTGTTCAGCATTAGCTTTCACTTTGTCTTGTTTTGTGTAATATGTTTTTTTTTTTTTGCTATGTATACCACATTCAGTGTCTGCATGGGGTGTATGTACAAATTTTAATAATGGTCTGATAAAAAAAATTGGTTTTGTTGTATTTCGTGTTTCTGCTCTTGCTACTATATGGCTTGCTAGTATTTTTTCATGTTCACCCAGCACCACAAATAATTTGTACTGCAGGATAAGGACATCTGAATGCCACTAGATAAAAGAAACTGAAGCCTCGTACGCACGGTTCGACGGTCGTACGACCGAACGGACCAAATTGTATGTTGGCTGTTGTATCTAGCATACTGACATGCACTACACGATCGTACGACCAAGTTGTGTTATGAACGTATAAAGAGAAGGTTCAGGTGCATGTAATTAGTGTCTGGCCGTTCCTGACTTCTGAGCATGCGTGTTTTGCACAATACAACTTGTTGGACCAACTTCTCTGTACACACGATACAATGGTCATAAGTCCGCTTGTTGGTACTACCAAGTTTTCTAGTTTGCTCATACAACTCCTGTTGTGCGGCCGTCGTACATCGGCAGTTCTAATCGCGCATACTAATGATCGATTTCACATACAACGGTCGTTCGTACGACCTGTTGTATACGGCCGTCGAACCGTGTGTACGAGGCATAACAGCGGTATATTCATATACACATGTACAAAAGCCTTACATAAAACTAGCCAGCCCAGTGGAAGTAATTACAGTGCATTAAAGGTATTATGACATCAAGTTTTTTTTCAGTAAGTAGAATAAAGTAAAGCAATGTGAAAATGCTTCTTATGTTTCATTACACATGTAGTACCCATTACTGATCCATCCATGTAACAGATCCTCTTCCTGAAAGTAGTTAATATGCATAATTAACATCCATGCCCTCATTAGCACTCCACATTGCAATATATCAATCCTTTTTACACGTACACCCACCATTATTTACACTGTAAACATCAATGTAAATCAAGAGCAGCATTAAATATTTTTTTCTTGAACTGAAAAAGATCAAACAATGCGTAAAATTTAGGTACCAACTTGCAGTTGATAATTTGAGGATATTATCTATAATCACTATCAAATGCAGTGGCAGACATACAGGGGTTGCAGCAATCACCATGGCGACTGGGCCCCATGCTGTAGGGGGCCCCTTGTATGCCTTTGTCTCCCCCTACAGTGCAGTACCTGGAAGAGATACAGTGTTGCCATTTTTTAAAAGGCTATCTATGTGTTTATATATATATGTGTGTGCGTGTGTGTGAATGTATGTGTGTGTGTGCATGTATGTGTGTGCATGTTTGTGTGCATGTATGTGTGTGTGTGCATGTATGTGTGTGTGCATGTTTGTGTGTGTGTGTGTGCATGTAGGTGTATGCACATGTATGTGGGCATGTATGTGTGTGTGCATGCATATGTATGTGTATGTTCATGCATATGTGTGCATATATGTGTGTGTGTGCATGTAGATGTATGTGTATATGCATGTATGTGCATGTATGTGTGTGCATATATGTGTATGTGTGGGTGCATGTATATGTATGTGTATGTGCATAAGATAAGATAAGATAAGATAAGATAAGATAAGATAAACCTTTATTCGTCCCACAGTGGGGAAATTTCTTTGATACAGCAGCATGAAAAAATAAAAAAATAAATGTGAATATATAAAAGAATAGACAATAAACATACTATAGTATACAAGTATATACACAACACAATGTATAAATACAAATAAGGAAAAAGTACATATTGCAGGTAGTATTGCACACAGGTGGTATTGCACGTATTGCAAGTGATATTGCACACAGGTAGTATTTTACACAGTAAAACAGTAATAACAGTGTGTATTATGGTTCACTGGGAGCAGCTTTGATTGTAAAGTCTAATAGCAGCAAGGAGAAAAGACCTTCTATAACGCTCCTTCAGACACTTAGGATGTAACAGTCGGTCACTGAAGAAGCTGCTCAACGAGGTAACGGTTTCATACAGGGGGTGAGAGGCGTTCTGCAGCAATGATGATAGTTTTGCTACCATCCTCCTTTCTCCCACCTCCTGTACAGTGTCCAGGGGAATCCCCAGGACTGAGCTGGCCTTCCTGATCAGCTTGTCCAGTCTCTTCCTGTCTGCAGTAGAGATGCTGCTGCCCCAGCAGACCACACCATAGAATATGGCTGAGGCCACCACAGAGTCAAAAAAGGTCTTCAGTAGCTCTCCTTGAACTCCAAAAGACCTTAGTCTCCTCAGCAAAAAGAGTATGAGTGGGTATGCATGTGTGTGTATGTGCATGTATGTGTGTGCAAGTGTCTATATGTGTTTGCATATGTGCATTTATATATGAGTGTGTGTGTGCTTATATATACAGTATGTATGTGTTTTATATGTGTGTGTGTGTGTGTGTGTATAATGTGTGTGTGTGTTTATATATAGATGTGTATGTGTGTGTGCATACATGTGTGATTACATGTATGTATGCACATTTTATGTATGCATGTTAAATACTAACCCCCTATATGTGTACAATCAGAACTGATTTGTTTACCACTTGTTCACAGTACCAGCAAGAAAATGCTGTTTCTCTTAAAAGTGATCCATGCTCAGATCGCTTTTCAGAGGCATTTAACAGCCAGTACAGAGGCAATATGTTGACTCCTGACCACCTGTTTTAACCCCCAAATGCATCATCACTATGCTGCAACTGTGTGCAATGCACACAGCTGCGGGGTGGTTGCAGCGCAGCCACATTCACCTAGGGGTATACTTCAAGGGTGCCTGGACTGGAAAAAGATTGAGAAACACTGGCATAGAGTAACCAATCTCTCCATTTTGCTCCTGTAGCCGCTGAATGCAAGAGAGGAGGAGAAGAGGGGAGGGATGGGGAGATCAGTTCAAGCAAGGTTCATAAAGACATGTATGAGCCAGTTTGGGCTGGAGGAACTTGACTGGCCTGACCTCAACCTGATAGAACACCTTTGGGATTGATTAGAGTGGAGACTACAAGCCAGGCCTTCTCGTCCACATCAGTGCCTGACTTCACAAAAGTGATTCTGGAAGAATGGTCAAACATTCCCATAGACACACTCCTAAACCTTGTGGACAGCCTTCCCAGAAGAGTTGAAGCTGTTATAGCTGCAAAGGGTGCGTCAACTCAATATGGAACCCTACGGACTAAGACTGCAATGCCATTAAAGTTCATGCGCGTATAAAGGCAGGTGTCCCAATACTTTTGATAATATAGTGTATGTGGTGGCTGCATTAAAATCTTATTTATACAAGTGTCACCTTCTAAAGAACAAACTGTGGTGGATCGCATTTTAGAGGGTGCTTGATAGGCGGGAGGAGGTTTTATGTTGACTCCTCACTACCTACTTTAACCCCTAAAAATCCCCACCACCACAACTGCATGCATTTGAAGCAGTTATGGGGCTGTTTCTGAGTGGCTCCATTCAGTACTGCCTGTTAACCAAAAAGCATTATAGTTTGCTATTAAGAAAAATAAATAAAAATGCCAATACCTAAACCATCAAACCTGAAGTGTTACACGCCCAACTAAACACTAATTAGCGCAGAGTAGCACTGAGTTAAATATATAAATATATAATAAAGCAGCCGTTTTAGGTATAAAGATAAGCATATATAAAACACATAAACCCCAATAACCCTAAATAACGTGCATAACAGCGCTTTATATTTCAAGCATCACACTTAAAATGAGAAGCAAATAGTCCAAAGTGCATCCACAGAAGAGTAAAAAGAGGGAGTTCAGTATCACATCCAATGTGCAGCCTGTCACCAAGATGAAGGAACACCACCGCCAAACGTGCCGCTCCCCATGCAGTGCCCACTTACCGGACACTACTGGTAATTGCGCCTAAGCAAAGATCTCTCGGTGTCCAAGAAGACTGGTATAAAAACTTCATCCCCGACATATAAACCGGAAAATGAAAGAAAAGCTCCACATAGTGTGTCACAGTTTCAAAAACCTTTATTAATCCCCCGCAAATGAATGCATTTACAAGATAAAAATTGGTAAAAAGCAGATAGATAAATGAATCAAAACCGTCACCGCTCCTGCCGTGCAGCCACCCGTACCGCCTCTCTCACAGACTTCCGCGTGTAGCAAGCAAGGTTGGAGCGCACACGTCACTTCCGTCTAGCCGTAAGGTCACGCCCTGACATGTTTCGTCATTCCGACATCTACGGAGGGCATGACCATACGGTACGGCTACGGAATTTATTTGCAGACATAGTGGGAGTGATGAGTCTGACCATCCAGGGAACCAATGTCTCCCGTATACTCAAACCTGAGTCCGATCATTATGTTACTAGCCATGATCAGAATGGCGTGAAGAGCAATATCCATATATTACATGGACCCAGCCTGCATAGCCATAGAAATAAATATATGCCATTTGGAAGCTCCGCTCTCAATAAAACAGTAAAATCAACTAATAAAACACAATATACATGATAAAATTTAAATAATGTGTGAACATAAACATAACATAAATGTAAAATGAACATCAAGACAATATCCTTTTTCAATATATAATTTCGGATGATATTAATAAAAATCCAAAAAGCGACTCCATACAACTACAGAGTATGAATATATAACACTCAATAGGTCTCATCAATGTCTATTCCTAAGACCCCCTGAGTATGAATATAAATGTATGTAAATATAAAACATGAGACCAGAGGACTGTATTTCAAACTGTCCGCATGTCACCAGACCTAGGCCAAAAATTAAATAGAACCGTGTTGCCCACAGACCCATGCTACACGACTCCCCTTATGCCCACCAAGGCCCCAATCTCTCAAAATGGTCGGGAACCCTGATGAACCCCCAGGGGGCCTGCAACAACTAGTCCACTAGGACCCCAAAGTTCAACAATAAGGTACCCTTGGTACCTTGGTGACAGGCTGCACATTGGATGTGATACTGAACTCCCTCTTTTTACTCTTCTGTGGATGCACTTTGGACTATTTGCATCTCATTTTAAGTGTGAAGCTTGAAATATAAAGTGCTGTTATGCACGTTATTTAGGGTTATTGGGGTTTGCGTGTTTTATATAATACCTAAACCATGCCTGACATAAGCTGCAGCAGATTTTACATATCACATTTACTTTAATTCTATGTTTCTCAGACTAATAATTACCATGTGTTATGTGTTTCAGCTTCTATCGTTATCCAGAAATGGTGGTGTCAGATGCAGCCTTGTTTAGAAGGAGAAGACTGCAAAGTTCTACCAGACTTGACAGGTTGGAGTTGTAGTAGTGGGAACAAAGTCAAAACAACAAAGGTAAGACTAAAAAGAACAAATGTACATTATTTATTTGTCACATTGGAATGGTTAGGGTGGTTGTAGCTGTATCGATGCACTTGCTAATCAACTGTGTTGTCCCATTTGAATGACAAAGTGGTAATCTTAAAAAAAAGTTGTTAAACTCTATGTATGCTCAGCAATTTACAGCCTGCAGCTTTTTGACTTTCACAGCAATACTAAAGGATGTTTTGGGTCTCATCCATAGCAGAGACCTTCAGCTGTGTTTAGATGGACTGTTTTTCATGGGGTTAAAACTAAACATCCAGGCTGCTGCAGCATGACTGATCTCCAGTAAGGTTTAAACGTCATCCAACTCCCAGCTGCCCTGTGGATGTTAAAAAGCAGGCAGCATATGGAAGCTTGTTTGGAGATTTAGTAGCAGTAAAGGGCCTGAAGCAGAAAAATAAATAGTATGAGGGGAAGCTGGGATTGTATAGGAAACTAGGATCAGTGCTAATAGTTTGGGAGGCATAAAAGATTTTCCCAGCCTCCAAAAGTAGCTTGGTGTCGGTATGATATTGATATGCTCAGGGCATGGTATGTGTAATTGTTTTTTTAAAAAAAAGAAAAGGATTGAAGGAGCAACTCCTTCAAAAAATAGACAGGACTTTGCAGGCACACCACATGCACTTGGTATAATAAAAAGTATCTTTATTACAACAAATTGATCACATACATGACATATACTAACATATACATAAAAACACCTTAAACTGAGCAGAAAAGCACCACCCATATAACCAGCAATTAGGAGGTATAGTTCTGTACATACAGTATGCAAAGTAGGCTAAAAGTATCGCTTTTGATTAGCAAATATTGGGAACTCTATGAATGTCCTCTACGCTGGTGTGTCGACGCGTTTCACTTCCCAGAGCTTCCTCAGGACCGTATGTGGATGGGTGCTAATATTAAAAATAAGAGAAAGACACATAAACATTCTTGTTTTTACAATACAGCGATCAGATCTAAAATAGACATTGATTACTGCATAATTGTCATTGGCATGGAAGGGGTTAACACTAAGGGGGTGATCAAGGGGTTAAATGTGTCCCCTGTATGTGTTCTAACTGTGTGGGGGCGGGGCTAACAGGGACATAACAGATTTAACTGATCCCGATCACAGGGATCAGAAGATCTGTCATGCCCCCCCTCACAGAGCAGAGTGTTTACATCGGCGGTTCCCTGTTCTGGCTCTCCATGACCGGAACGCAGGTCTCCGGCGGACATCGAGTCCGCCCGACCCACAGGCACGCTCACTGCCAGAGCGAGCCTGGGGGCACACAAAGGGGAGGACATCCCCTATTGACGGCCTCCCGGAAAAGCATATCCGCCCTGTAGCCTTCAATCGGCTATAGCGCGGATCTGAAGTGGTTAAACAACTCTTAGACCCCTTTCACACTTGTGCGAGTTGTCCTGCGATTTGGGACTGCAAAGTTCCAAGATAAGTCGTTCCCCATTATTACCAATAAGTACCATTCATATCTGTATGACTTTCAAGTCGTGCCAACTTCAAAGTAGTCCCTGCATTACCTTGGTCCAACTTTGATGCAACTTGAGGTCCATGGACTTCAATGTTAAACCCTCAAAGTCTCATGCAAATTACACCTGAATAATATAGATGTAATTTCTGTACTACTTCTGTACGACTTTGTAATATGTTTTCATTCAGCCAAAGTTGCAACAGAGTCGGACCAAAGTTGTACTGATCCCAAATCATGTCAAAATCATGGTAAAATTGTGGCAAAAAATTGCGGTAAAATCGGCTCTCACAAGTGTGAAAGGGGCCTAAACTTCTCTGTGGAAGTTAAATGATACGTTCACCTTTAGTAACATATTAGGAACATATTACATGTTACGCCTGTAGTTAGGGTGTAACATGTAACATGTTAATATGCAGCACTGCTGTCCACCCCCCTTACCCCTCCATTATAGTGGGCTGGGGATCCTCTCCCACACCAACTGTCACATTTAAAAAACAGCACAGCTGTTCGGGGCTCCTCCTGTTTAACCGTGTCATTCATTACCTGATCTGTGAATGAATGAACTACAAGTTCCTCCTGCAACTGCTGCAGATGGCTTGTACTCAATGAACTACCAGGGCGCTTGTAATTCACTGACATTTCCCACAATTGAGGAACTGCCTGCGCTTATGGAAGTATGGCCAGAGAGTTGCCAGCAGTGCTGCTCTAGCATGACAGTGTACCCATAATCCACTGATCAGGGGTGCAATGCTTGGCAAGCTCCAAGGCAATGTTTTTACCTGCAAAATCATGTGCATTTATTATTTTATAACAAAAGGTGAACTTAGCCCTTTTAAAATGGGGCATGTGGGATAATGCAGTGAGGTTTAGATCTCATACACAGTATTAGATTTTCTGTAGATTGTTGTCTTCAGATTTACCAAAACTATATAATATTAGGTCAAACCTTAGGAGTTTCAATTTGTATGCAATCTGGCAGGTCCTTGCACTAGGTGGTTTTGGCAAATCTGAAGACAAAAATCTGCAGAAAATCTAAAGGTGTGTATTGGATCTTAAACCCCATACACACTATCCAACTTTTGTTGTCAGATTTACTTTAGATTTACCAAAACCATCTAGTGTAAGGGCATGCCTGATTGCATACAAATTGAAACTCCTAAGGTTTGACCTCATATTATGCTGTATGGTTTTGGTAAATCTGAGGACAAAAATCTGCAGAAAATCGAATAGTGTGCATGGGGTCTTAGAAGCAGTGAAGAGCCTGCTGCAGGTCAAGACGCAACATATGATACAGCTGGGAAATGTGTAGGAAACATGGATCAGTTCAAATTGTTGGGAAGACACTAAAGGTTGCTCAGACCCTTCAAATACAATTGAGTGGGTGTAGTAACTGTAGCTCCTAAATAAATCAAAAATTTATGTTGCTCCAAGAAGCCTAGATAACCAGTAACAAGGTGTTTGGGAAGTGGGAATTTTCACACAATATAATGTATTTAAAAAAACTGACACCTGTAAATAAAACAAATTTATCCCAGGTAAGTTCTCCAGAGGGGGTCCAATAACTAAAGAGCCAGCTGTGGGTAGGAGTGAATGGTGGGGTGGGTGTAATACACCTTATCCAGTGAGAAGTGATTAGTCAAAACCTGGGGGAAGACCATTGTTGATCCAGGGGCCCCAGAGTTTCATGAATTTGGTTAGTTTATCAAGGTAAATTGCTTCGGGTTTAGCGTGGATTAAGGCTTGTGTTACTCTTTGTTTGACAGACATTATTGACAGGGAGGGCGATTTCTAAGCTTTCGCTATGAATAGAGTTGAGCGAACACCTGGAAGTTCGGGTTCTGCTGGTCCGTCCGAACTTCGTGACAAAGTCCGGGTCCGGGTCCGGACGGAACCCGAACGATCGCACGGACAACGAACCCCATTGAAATCAATGGGGACCCGAACTTTTAGGCACAAAAATGGCTGTAGGAAAGTCCTGGAAAGCCCCAGAGGGCTGCAAAAGGAAGTAAAATGGGGGTAAGGGTAGGGCAAGTGCCCTACAAAAAAATGGGGACAGGGAAATAACTGTAAATATTTTTAAAAAAATAAAAACATAAAAAAAGCAAAAATGGAGGTGAATGTGGATCATCTTCAAACTGTGTCTGAAAAGTATTAATTAACGGTAGAAGCCATATAACTGTTCTAAAATCATCTTCAAACTAGGGCAAGTGCCCTACAAATAAATGGGGATAGGGAAAATAAATTAAAATCAAG
>BLSH010341530.1:536473-557521 GCA_018402905.1 Glandirana rugosa | reverse complement strand
AACACCTGTATGTCCGAGGGACGTACGAAAAGTTGCGTCTAAATTCTTAACTCACGAGTAATGACTAAGTAACCTGTTTGTATCCTTGAATTCGAACGTCATAATATGTTATCTCTTTTATGATCCTGAGAAAACCCTGTAAGTAATACTCGACAAATGAAAAATTAGTTCTAGGTATTATTTTAGTAAGGCCAAGATATGAGAAGAGACGTCCTCCAGACCGACAACCCGAAAACTGAGGTGCTCATCACAACTCGCTTGGGCCTGACATTGCAAGCCCAGGTATGGCTTGAAAACCCACAGACACCGTGCCTGGGCCTGGGCCTCCCGGACCGAACCCGAACGATTTTTGAAATGTCCGGGTCCGGGTCCGTGCCACAGACACCCAAAAGTTCGGTATGGACCCGAACGTTACAGTCCGGGTTCGCTCAACACTACTCGTGGAGTCAAAAGCCCAACAGCCAGACCTCCTGCAGAGAAGAGTATAGAACCGGAATGATTTTATTATGGATCTTGATTAAAAAGTAAACAGCTCATAATGAATGTCCCAAAAGAGTCCTAGTATTTTCTCTATTGTATAATACTGCAAGCTTAAGTTCCTATGTTTGTCCAATGAATCAGTAATGAGCACTCAATTCTTAAATCTGCGTTGAAAAGCATGCAGGGAGCCTGTATGTCCACAAGATGGCAGCCAAGGGGTCTAATAAAGGTGCACACACATCACAACCATACACGTTGAACAAACTTGCCTGCAATAAAATCGCTTAATGAATTCAAAGCAATATATGATTTACTTCCACATTAAACATTACATACCAGAGTGGATAGAGCAAAGACAAAGGTAAAATTAACAAGTGACTCTGCAAGAGATAAACAATACCTGATGACCCTCCACTAGTTGGGTAATTAAGTCTCCCAGCATCTGGTCAAACAATTCAATAATGGTGCAAAGGCAATCCCACTCTGTGTACAAAGCAACAGCACAGCATCAACAAATATGCTGAAAAACGCAGCCAGACTGGCTACATCCAATCACATCCACTCCAACAACTGACCTTAAAAATCTATGTGTGGACCAAAGGCTCCCTAGGCTCCAGCAACTAGACTGCCAACCTGCAGGTCGATATATACAGTATCTCACAAAAGTGAGTACACCCATCACATTTTTGTAAATATTTTATTATATCTTTTCATGTGACAACACCGAAGAAAATACACTTTGCTAAAATGTAAAGTAGTGAGTGTACAGCTTGTATAACAGTGTGAATTTGCTGTCTCCTTAAAATAACTCAACACACAGCCATTAATGTCTAAACAACTGCGAGCAAAAGTGAGTACACCCCTAAGTGAAAATGTCCAAATTGGGCCCAATTAGCCACTTTACCTCATCAGTGTCATGTGACTTGTTAGTGTTATAAGGTCTCGGGTGTGAATGGGGTGCAGGTGAGTTAAATTTGGTGTTATCACTCTCACTCTCTCATACTGATCACTAGTAGTTCAATATAGCACCTCATGGCAAAGAACTCTCTGAGGATCTGAAAAAAAGAATTGTTCTACATAAAGATGGCCTAGCCTATAAAAAGATTGCCAAAACCCTGAAACGGAGCTGCACTGTGTCCAAGTGGTAAGTATGTCACAGTACATGTTGACATTCATGGTTCCTCAATGAACTGTATGTAGCTCCCCAGTGTTGGCAGCACTCATGCAGCCCCAGACCATGAATGTAGTATTTAGAATATATATATTTTTTAAACCAGCAATGTAGATGCACTTTTTATTTGTGTCCAAGAAATGCACAGCTGGCCGCAAATGTAGTATTTCGATTTTTTTTTTAAACCAGCAATGTAGACGCACATTTTATTTTTGTACAAGAAATGCACCGCTGGCCGCAAATGTAGTACTGTATTTAGAATATATTTTTTTTTAAACCAGCAATGTAGACGCACTTTTTAATTTTGTGCAAGAAATGCCCCACTGGCCACAAATGTAATATGTAATAAAAAAAATGTTATTTGTGTAACTGCAATGTAAAAGCAGTATTTAAATATGCCAACATGTTGCCAACTGAACTAACAGAACACGCTTAAAGTAGTGTCCCTGACACACAAGCAGTTGCAAGTGCACTGCACTTGCAAAAATGGCTGCAAACACCCACCTAACAAACAAAAGAATTGCTAGGTTTTATATGAGGCACTTTGCTTAGCAAACAAAATGTACTCTAGCAAACAAAAATCTCCTCTAGCACCCACCCACCAATAAATCGCTGTTTTTAACAGATTTATCTCCCTACACTAGTATGAGATGATTTTCTAAAGCTAATCTGTCCCTCACAGCAGCAGCAGCATCCTCTCCCTACACTAGTATGAGATGATGTGACATGCAGCACTACATCTTATATAGAGGCTGCGTCACATGATGCACTGGCCAATCACAGCCATGGCATTAGCAGTCATGGCTGTGATGGCTTCTAAGGGCAAACGAGTGAAACTCTTGTTGATTGGCTGCCCTGCAGCCGAACCCGTACCCGGACTTTTTCTCAAATGTCCGAGTTTGGGTTCGGGACACCCTAAAGTCCAGTACGAACCCGAACTTTACAGTTCAGGTTCGCTCAACTCTAATCACCACGCATTTCCAGAAGAAGCTGAAAAGGCAAAACATGTTGAATAACATGTGTGATGAATGACATTATATGACTGTACAGTATGCTTGTAATCAAAATGTGTTTGTAATTAAATAAAATTTTGCAATAAGTAATTTTTATACAAAATGTATTTATATGTCCATGCACCTGAAAAGTCCCATATTTCCCCCCATTTGCATCTAGTTCTTTATTAAGGGATGTTGGTGCCTCCGATTTTGTGGAAACTGGTCTTGTCCATGCAATTTCTTTAGTTCTAAGTAATGTTTTCCCTTATTTTCCTTGTACAGTATCACAAATACTTGTTGCTCCTGCCAGTGAAATCCACCTCCTGCAGCTTTCAGGGATGGGGTACAACACTGCTGCACTGCTTATGAATTATAAGAAGCATTGTTACCTTATTTAGGATGTGTCTGCTTTGAAGGGGCAATTTTACTGATAATTCATAACCCTACAGCTTTTTAGGCTGGCCATACCTAGCCCTGCCTACTGCTTCCTAGATTGGCAAAATGGACTGCGCTGCTTAAACCCTCCTGCTTTTGGCTGCATTTTCTGGTAGGATTTGGCTGACTAAAGCAGATAATTATTGTTAGGCTATTCTATATATTCTACAGTTGCTTTAATTACTCCTGTATTTATATTGTTTTAAACATACCTTTCACTGAAAATTCCTCAGTATTAAGAGTTCTGCTTTAATAAATTGTCTGTGAATTATCCAAAGTAACCTACATCCCAGAGATTGCCATTTAGTATGTCCCTTTTCACCCATAGAAATAAGTGTTTACATGCAAATAAAGATTATTCTGTTTGCGTGGAAGGGAGAACACAGTATTTCAGTGTAAATGTAACTTTTTGTAAATTAAGTGTTAACTGTCTTCAAGAGCAGACAGTTATTTATAGGGTGTAAAATGAAAATAGCTGAGAACAAGCTATGAAAAAGGATACTGTGGTATTTAGGCATTCTGCTGACGAACAGAACCTTGTGCTGTGTAAGACTTGAAAACCGCCATCTGCTTTCTAAGAGAAGACACATGTATCTGCACCTGGAGGAACACAGAACACTAGGTGCTTAAAAACAGTCTCTGTGCCTCCATGAACTGGCAATAATATATATGCCTACTGAATTAAAAAGTCAGTCAGCTTACTTAATTACAGTTGGGTTTTTGGAGGTTGAATCAGCTACCAACTTTTCAGTTTCTGAAACATTTTTTTACAGATATTTTAAATCCCAGAGCATACATCAAGAAAATGAGAGTTACCTTGCTGCAGTAAGTAGATGTGGGAGTTTAGAATTCAGCAGGGCTAGGAGTGACAGACTTTATTGTAGCCAGTGTAAGATTCAGTCCACTAGAATCTACACTTTAAGTAATTGAAAAATATTTTTTTATTAAAAAAAATAACAAACATGTTATACTTACCTACTCTGTGCAATGGTTTTGCACAGAGCAGCCCCAATACTCCTCCCCTGATGACACTCGGGGCCCCTCGCCCTTGCCGCGTGCCCACATAACAAGCCGCTTGTTGTGGTGGCACTCATGCGTGTTCGCTCCCAAGCTGGATTTCTGCGTCCATAAGACACAGAGAACGTGCCACGACTCAGCCACGACTTCCTGCTTCCCCCCTCACTG
Source organism: Glandirana rugosa (assembly GCA_018402905.1). Lineage (NCBI taxonomy): Eukaryota > Metazoa > Chordata > Amphibia > Anura > Ranidae > Glandirana > Glandirana rugosa. The sequence continues at coordinate 553,255 of BLSH010341530.1, read as the reverse complement.
GTTGTTATTAACAGCAGCAGAAGCCAATGGCTCCTGCTGCTGCATCTCAGTCAATCAGGAGAGAGGAACCCGGGAGAGCCTCGGGTCGTATGTACATTGCTGCATCAAGATTGGGCTTAGGTAAGTGTTAGGTGGGGATAAAGGGGGGGGGGGATAGCTGCACACTGAAGGTTTTTTTACCTTCATGCATAGAAGGTAACTTTCAGCCTTTACAGCCACTTTAAAGTGTAAGGTCGCCTTTTCACAAGCAATGAAAATGTGAACTAGCATATTACATGCCTGCTGCACTTACCTTTTGTGGATGTAGTGTATTGCTCTTTTGCATCCTTTTTCTGTCTTTCGGATGGATCAGCATGATTCTGATTGGTCAAAGCAGTCATATGCTAGCAATACAAAGAAACAGACAGGAAGGTGCATTACCGAAAATAATTTATTGGTGCTTGGGCCTTCCGGTCTATTTCTTTGTAGTTTTTTGGGATTCCCCCATCCAAGGAGGGCTGCATCTGCCAGATATTCCGGATTTTTAAGGTTTTGTTGAGGCACAGTCCTATCCCTCTGTGGATGACCTGTTTTTTATCATGTGCTAGCAATGACTGATTTGAATTGCTCTGATCAGTCCTGGAAGCTATACTGTCGGGGAAGAAGAACAGAGCTTTCAAATCCTGGACTCCTGCACTGGCTGTGTGGGCACTACCTACAAAGGTAAATACAATGGAGACCATTGTGCATACTTTGCATTATAGCAAATGCTGTCTGTCTTAAAACAGTTGAATTCTTATTTGAAGAGACCCTCTCACCAGTCCATTTTCTTAAAGCAAAAAAACTAAATATTATAACTGTATTAAACATATATTACTGTATGTATGATATTTAGTAGACATTTTGTAGACACCTAAAAGCCCTGAAACTGCTGCTGGGCACTACTAACTTAAATGTGATGTCAGCAGCCCCAGCTGACTCTCAGATGACTCAAGTCTATAGTGTTAACCTTTGCTCCACCCCCCCCCCCCCCCCAGCAACTGCATAAAATGTTAATGCATGTAGGGAGGTGAAGAAACTGATGGAGAAGAGGAGAGAGATATGATGTGCAAGGAGGAAGGGGCTGTGCTATACAATTTTCTATGATTTTTCCATAGTGATAGTAAAGGTAGAATGTTTTTTCACATTAATGCATTCTATGCATTAAGGTAAAAAATCATCTGCGTGCAGCTGCCCCCTTATATTTATCTGAGCTTATTCTCGATCCAATGCTGTGCTCAAGATCAGTGGCTCTCTCTGCTTTCTCCCTATTCACAGGAGAAATTGATGGCTCCCTTTGCTGTCAATAAAGTCCTGTGAAGAGGGGGCTGCATGGCTTGGGAGTGCACCCGCAGGTGTGCCACAATGGTAGCACGTTGAGAGGAGGCGGATCCAGGAGCACTGACGGGGAACAACCCCTGAAGTGGAGGATCAGAGCTTCTCTGCACAAATCCATTGAACAGAGCAGTTGTTAATAAAAGTGCTATTTCAAAGTCAAAGGCACCTTCATCCCTAGAAAATATATTACACAAATCTGAAAAAATTGGATTTTTATGGTGCCAACATATGCAAAAACAACGTTATGTTTTATATACAAAAACTTTTATTGTATCATATAGAGAATAAAATATATAAAAAGGAGTTTTAAGGAAAAACAATCCATCACATGTGGTTTTTTACCACCATTGGAATACAATTGAATGATGCACTTTGAATATTATCTCATTGCCTGTGCGTTCAACATGTTTCGCAATTCTTTGCTTCATCAGGAACTTTTTATAGGCGTAGATAAGTTCTAAATAGACAACAAATATACTGATTATACATCAAATATACTGATTTTACAACTGTATCGACATAATCCACATATAGTGCATAATTGCAAAGTATTGTATTAAAATTGTACCACAGAAAACCATGTGTTCCTAGAACCTCATAAAGTTGCTTTTTTGCTTTTTTACCTGTTCAACAATCAAAAAGACACTACTGTTAGAAGGGGATTAGGCGCCAAATCCAATTCCAGGAGAACGATGTCCCACAGAAACCAGACTGCAGAGTAGAACAATATTGCAAAAATAAGTAATCCCAATCAAATTAAATATTTTGGTATTTTAAATTAATAAATTGTCTATCCAAATGGAAAGACAGCAAGGATGGTCTAGAGATAGAGTCTTTTTAAATTAAGACCCAGACCTCCCAATGAGAGGTGTTTCGAGTAATATAAATGGGAATTAGACATATGCAATAGCAATGGGGAGAAACAATAGACCAGCCAAGAATAAAAGGCAGTCATAGAACAAAGTATGAATTATTTTGACATGAGCATTTAGAAATACCTGTTTTCTGGATATCTTGTTTTCAAAAATCAAGGCACATAATTGCTCCAGAAAAAGACCATGTGTACACTGGTCAAGAAGGTCAGACAATCACAGACAAGACCCACGCTGTGCTTCAATGATCTAAATCACCAATGGTGAAGCAGATGATTGTGCTAGAGAGGGGAAAGGGAAATAAACGTAGTAAATATCATTTTCATTATACAGAGTGGCCAAGGGCGGGGTATTAAAACACTGACTATTCAATGAAAAAAATAAATATAGTATATATATATATACTGTTGATAGGACCAAGTCCCAATGGCGATAGAGAAGTTTTTTGAATGAACATACCAAAGTAGCAAGTCCCGGGCTTGAAGCGGTTTCCCAAAGATACAGCATGTGTTAAAGATAGGTCTGTGTATGGCACTGCCATATCAGGCTTTTTATAAACCGGCGTTCATTATCCAATTTGACGGCGTCTGACGTCCAATTGCGGACAGCTTTACCCAATCGCGCATGCGCGAGCGTCATACGGACGTGTCCGGCGTCTCCCCGAGGAGTCGTCAGCACGCACATAGGACGCCTGATGCAAGGCAAAAACATCCTCAATCGCCATTTTGGAAACTCCCTAAGAAGGGAAGCGCCATAGAGCTAACAAGGGGCATCCGGGAAGGAAGCGAGGAAGATTCCATTAGGATCCCGCCCAGAAACACTGCCACCTGATGCACAAGAGGGCAAATTGCAATGGGGCCTGGGATCAAAAGTCCATAGGCAATACGGGATTGAGGGTAGGATGGAAAAAACTGGGGGTAAATAAATAGGAGGGACACAGCGCAGTCACACTGCATCAAATAAATAATGCCCATCGTTCGGCAGTTAACGAAGAAAGATGGTTTCCTTTCCTTGCCATTCAGGAGATAGATGACCCGAGTAGGGGTCACATATCTACAGAAATTGCAATTGCCACATGGTTCAATGCCAAATTTCTTTCTCCCATTGTCTCTCCCTTTTGTATAGTGGCTATGGACAAGATTGTCCTTCAAAGATCGTGAACGTTTGAAGGTAATTTCGGGATACGGATTAATGTATTTGGAGATTGTCTAATCGGCTGTCAACAGATGCCAATATTTTTTTACTATATGTCTAATTTTATGATGATGTGCTGAATATTTGATGATTAATCTGGTGGTGGTGGTGGTATTTTTTGAGGTCACATTTTTGTTTTTTATGGGATGGATCAGGGTATCCCTATCATGGGTTTTGGCACGATGGTAGGCTTTTTTGAAGCAAGATTTACTGTAGCCCCGTTGTAGAAGACGGGTCTGCAGTGATCTAGCCTCTAACTCAAAATTGGTTGGGTCCGTACAGTTTTGTCTTACTCTTAGATATTGACTGTAAGGTATACTGGTCACTAATGAAGAAGGGTGAGAACTGAAAGCGTGCAATAGTGTGTTCCCAGCTGATGGTTTGCGGAACAACGTCGATCCCAAACTCTGATCATCATTAACAAAAATTCCAATGTCCAGGAAATCAATGCGCTGTTGATGGCATTGATATGTGAAGCTTAAATTGAACATGTTTACCTTCAGTGATTCCATAAAGATATCCAATTCCTCTCTGGTTCCGGTCCATATTACGAAAATGTCGTCAATGAACCTTCGCCAGAGGAGAATTTTGTCATTGAAGCCTGAATTGAATTCATTGAAAACAACATCCTCCTCCCACTCCCCCAGATACAGGTTGGCGTAGGAGGGGGCACATTTGGTCCACATAGCCACCCCCTGTATCTGGAGGTAGTGGGATTCCTGAAACAAAAATATGTTGTGAGTTAGAAGGAATTCTAGTAATTCCAAAATAAATTTGTTATAGGTCTCAGCTGTGGTATCTCGTTGAGATATGAAGCCCTCCACAGCCCGAACCCCAAGGGAATGGGGAATAGAGCTGTAGAGGGCCTCAACATCAATCGTCACAAGCCAAGCGTCCTTAGGGATAGAAATACCACCCATAGCTCGAAGAAGATCCGAGGTATCCTGTAGATATGAGGGTAATGTTAGCACTTGTGGGCGTATGTAACTATCAATCATTTCACTGGCATGCTCAGATAGACAACCATTTCCAGAGACAATGTGTCTTCCTGGGGGTTTTTGCAAATTTTTGTGTATCTTGGGTAAAGCATACAACGTGGGGGTTCTTGGGTTAACTACTCACAAGAACTCCCAGGTTGACTTGTTTATGACACCCTCATTGTAAGCTTGGGCAATTAGATTATGATATTTGTTGTGCGTTGCTTCGACAAAGGGTTTTGTGATCCTTTATACCAATCCCTATTTTTTAAAATTTGAAAAACCATGGCTTCATATTGATCTGAGTCCATTAGCACTATGTTGCCGCCCTTGTCGGCAGGCTTTATGACTAATTGGGGATTCTGAGTCAGAGATGTTAAAGCTTCTAGATGGGTTTGAGAGATATTTGTCGGCATTGAAAGATGCCAATTCGCAGCTTCAATCTCTCAAACTACTTGTTGGGTAAAAGCCCAAACATTGGGGTTGCCCTGGAGTAGTGGGAAGGATTTAGATTTGGGTTTGAAGGATTTTAGAGGGGGGAAGGTGGTGGAGTCGTCTCGGGTCCCCTCGGAGGCTTCCGAGGAAGTGGGCATATCCGAGGAGAGCGGAGAGGAGTCCTCGCCTCCTCCCTCCTCCCAAAGTTCCATTAAGTCTTCCAAGGCCTTTATATCATTGATAGAAAAGCCTTGCCATAGGGGATTGGATAGTGAGTTCGCTGGTTTCGAATTTTTATCGTGTATGATCTTAAACATTAATTTACGGGCAAATAAATGAATATCTTTTATTAAATCAAAGGAATCAGTTCCCTTTGTTGGACAAAATGAGAGGCCCAGGCCCAAAACCTCAGTTTGGGTTGTTGTTAGCTTATGACTGGATAAATTGACTATTTCAAAGCCAAAAGACTCAGAATCAGAAGAAACTCTTATTTCTTGGTTTTGTCTTTCGGAATGGCTCCCTCGTTTGGGCCACTCCTTTTTGGGTCCGTAACCAGATTGGGAGTGAAGATAGGTGCTGGACGTAAGTCCCCCGACTGTGAATTTGTGAGAGGTGCGCTTACCTTGGTTTCAAAAGGTGTAGACAAGGGTACAGATGCAGTGCCAATCGGGTGTGATTCAGAGTGAGAACGGATAATAGACGATTCAGAAGTGGAAGAGTGCGAAGTGCGGGACTGAAGTCGTGAACGAGTAGAGTTTGTGCGTTTGGATGCAGAGGAACGAGCCCCCACTGCATCACTTTTTCGTTTGTGCGATACCTGAGACGGTTGATTTTTCCGAGTAGCGGGAACCTGTAAAGATGATTTTGAAGAAACAGATGAAACCTCTGAATCAGTATAATCAACAGGACTGGTTATTTTCTTAACTTTTGATTTCCTTCCCGTATTTATCCATTTATAAGTCCCATTTGAGTCATATACCAATTTGTCTCTGAGGAATTTTTGTTCCTTAGTTTTTAAAATATTGGCCACAAAGGACTCCAAATGGGTTTTTAAGATCTCCTCATTTTCGGAAAAGTTTTTTTCCGATATGATTTGATTGTTTTCATTATAGATCTTCTCTATTTCCATATCCACTAGTTTTAAATCATTGGAATATTGAATACATAGAGTGTCCATCATCTTGAAGGAGCATCTCTGCAGGTTATCCTCCCACTCTTTTTTCAGGTCTCCCTCAATTTTTCGGAGGTTCGGAAAGATCTGAATGCGTAAGCCCCATGGTACTATTTTGTCTTCAATGTATTTTTGAAAATAGCATCTATTCCAATACAGGCGCGATTTTCGTTCTAATAAACGTCTCAGCTTTAAAAAAAACTGGTCAGTATACATCCCTCCTAGAGTTTTACTCTGGGTCTGATGGAACCGGTCCATAAGGCCATCAAAAGCCTCCCCACAATAATTAGCCATTTTGAAGTACGTACCCAAAACCAATGATACAGAACACTAATTGACTTGGCCTTCTGAGTAGCACTTGAAATATGGTGAGTGAAACACCTCTATGAAAAACTGTTAATAAAAGTGCTATTTCAGAAGGTCAAAGGCACCTTCATCCCTAGAAAATATATTACACAAATCTGAAAAAATGGGATTTTTATGGTGCCAACATATGCAAAAACAACGTTCTGTTTTATATACAAAAACTTTTATTGTATCATATAGAGATCTATAATAAATAAGGAGCTGCGCTAAAGGATGAAAGAATCAATATATAAAATGTCTCTAAGCGTGGTCTTTGATCCGAAAGAATAATGTTGATACTGTTGGCAGGATAAGTCTTAAATCCTAAGTATCCAAACTGGAGGCTTACCCCATGGAAAATGGTTAAACGCCTGTACTCAATTCCTGGATGTCTCTCCGGTCCCAGGCTGTCAGTAAAGTGCGTCCCCCTCACATCCAGCGATCATATGTAGGGATGAGTAAGAAACACTATATGGTGAAGTACATCTAGATCCTTTCACAAGTGCACCCACCACCTAAACCACAACCGCTGTGTGTACAAAACAGGAACCACCACCAGGAGAACTGAAGGCTTACCGACACTAAAACCCAACGTATTTGTAGCAGTGATATGGGTCCAGACCTGTTAAAGGTCTGGAGGATTGCAGCATTCATGAGGATAGGGCGATTTGGTATCCCGAACAGGAGAGGGACCCATATCTCTGCTACAAATACGTTGGGTTTGAGTGTCGGTAAGCCTTCAGTTCTCCTGGTGGTGGTTCCTGTTTTGTACACACAGCGGTTGTGGTGTAGGTGGTGGGTGCACTTGTGAAAGGATCTAGATGTACTTCACCATATAGTGTTTCTTACTCATCCCTACATATGATCGCTGGATGTGAGGGGGGCGCACTTTACTGACAGCCTGGGACCGGAGAGACATCCAGGAATTGAGTACAGGCGTTTAACCATTTTCCATGGGGTAAGCCTCCAGTTTGGATACTTAGGATTTAAGACTTATCCTGCCAACAGTATCAACAGTATTCTTTCGGATCAAAGACCACGCTTAGAGACATTTTATATATTGATTCTTTCATCCTTTAGCGCAGCTCCTTATTTATTATAGACCTTTATACTGGGACCAAGTATTTTGAGCTGCTGCTATTGTTGCGTTTGGGTTAGCGCTGTGTGTTCTTTTGTATTGTATCATATAGAGAATAAAATATATAAAAATTAGTTTTAAGGAAAAACAATCCATCACATGTGGTTTTTTACCACCATTGGAATACAATTGAACGATGCACTTTGAATATTATCTCATTGCCTGTGCGTTCAACATGTTTCGCAATTCTTTGCTTCATCAGGAACTTTTTATAGGCGTAGATAAGTTCTAAATAGACAACAAATATACTGATTATACATCAAATATACTGATTTTACAACTGTATCGACATAATCCACATATAGGGCATAATTGCAAAGTATTGTATTAAAATTGTACCACAGAAAACCATGTGTTCCTAGAACCTCATAAAGTTGCTTTTTTGCTTTTTTACCTGTTCAACAATCAAAAAGACACTCCTGTTAGAAGGGGATTAGGCGCCAAACCCAATTCCAGGAGAACGATGTCCCACAGAAACCAGACTGCAGAGTAGAACAATATTGCAAAAATAAGTAATCCCAATCAAATTAAATATTTTGGTATTTTAAATTAATAAATTGTCCATCCAAATGGAAAGACAGCAAGGATGGTCTAGAGATAGAGTCTTTTTAAATTAAGACCCAGACCTCCCAATGAGAGGTGTTTCGAGTAATATAAATGGGAATTAGACATATGCAATAGCAATGGGGAAAAACAATAGACAATAGAAATCTAATTGATTTGCGGATAGTCTGAGATCTCCTCTCCCTTCTTTCCCTTCAAGCCCCAGCACCTCCCCGCTATCTGTGACATCTTAGCAGATAATGCCCTTTGACTTGCCTATCAAAATGTAGTACCAATGATCAGTGTTTTTTCTTTTTTTGCTATTTTTCCTTTGTTAAAATGATGAGACATGTTTGTCATGTATGTACTTGTACTTAAAACCATGTGCCGAGTTTGAACCTTGTTTGTACTGAATCCTCAGATTTAATTCAATTATACTCCTGACTTTTTCTCTCCTCTGTTGGGGATTATTGGTGTCTCATCCGGTTCTTGGAGAATTTGGTCCCCAATTTATCATGGGCTGTACGGACTGGGGGGGGGGGGGCGCCGTGGATCCGGGTCAGGGCCCCTGGCTATCTCCAGGCCGGTGGTCCTGCCCCGGTATCCGCTGTGTTCCTCCTATTTATTTACCCCCAGTTTTTTCCATCCTTCCCTCAATCCCGTATTGCCTATGTATATATATACACTATATTGTCAACAGTATTGGGGCGCCTGCCTTTACACGCACATGAACTTTAATGGAATCCCAGTCTTAGTCCGTAGGGTTCAATATTGACTTGGCCCTAACTTTGCAGCTATAACAGTTTGAACTTTTCTGGGAAGGCTGACCACAAGGTTTAGGAGCGTGTCTTTGGGAATGTTTGACCATTCTTCCAGAAGTGCATTTGTGAGGCCAGGCACTGATGTGGACTAGAAGGCCTGGCTCGCATTCTCCGCTTTAATTCATCCCAAATATGTTATATCAGGTTGAGGTGCAGGCCAGTCAAGTTCATCCACCCCAAACTCGCTCATTCATGTCTTTATGGACCTTGCTTTGTACACTGGTGCACAGTCATGTTGGAACAGAAAGGGACCATCCCCAAACTGTTCCCACAAAGTTGGAAGCATGAAAGTGTCCAAAATGTCTTGGTATGCTGACGAATTAAGAGTTCCCTTCACTGGAACTAACCAAGCCCAACCTCTAAAAAACAACCCCACACCATAACCCCCCCTCCTCCAAATGATTTGGACCAGTGCACAAAGCACTGTGGACAGCCTTCCCAGAATATCTGAAGCTGTTATAGCTGCAAAAGGTGGACCAACTCAAAATTGAACTCTACAATCACTTTAAGATGGTGACAGGGTCTATTTAATAATCTAATACATACAGAAATTATGTGAAATATTCCTTAGAAACCAGAGATATTTTTTAAACAGCATGTTTTGTCTTCTAAATGATGAATTTATTTTTTTTTAACATAGGATGTGCATTGTTGCATTTACCACCCTATGTATTTATGTTAGATTGGTCATTAGACTTAATGCAAAACATACAAACATATGAAAAGTGTTGAAATCAAACAGTTATACATGCAGTTGTGCATATAAGTTTACATACCCTGGCAGAATTTATGATTTCTTGGCCATTTTTCAGAGAATATGAATGATAACACAAACACATTTCTTTCACTCATGGTTAATGTTTGGCTGAAGCCATTTATTATCAATCAACTGTGTTTACTCTTTTTAAATAATAATTACAACAGAAATTACCCAAATTACCCTGATCAAATACCCTGGTGATTTTGGCCTGATAACATGCACACAAGTTGACACAAAGGGTTTTGCATGGCTATAAAAGGTAATCATTCTCACCTGTGATCTGTTTGATTGTAATTAGTGTGTGTCTATAAAAGGTCAATGCGTTTCTGGACTCCTGACAGACCCTTACATCTTTCATCCAGTGCTGCACTGACGTTTCTGGATTCTGAGTCATGGGGAAAAAAGAATTGTCAAAGGATCTGCGGGAAATGGTAGGGATATAAAAATATATTCAAAGAATTGAGAATGCCAATCAGCAATGTTCAAACTCTAATCAAGAAGTGGAAAATGAGGGGGTTCTGTTGAAACCAAACCACGGTCAGGTAGACCAACTATAATTTCAGCCACAACTGCCAGGAAAATTGTTCGGAATGCAAAAAACCCACAAATAACTTCAGGACTTTCTGAAAACATGTGGCGTGGCTGTTTCAAGATGCACAATAAGGAGGCACTTAAAGAGAGATGGGCTGCATGGTCGAGTGGCCAGAAGAAAGCCATTACTACGCAAATGCCACAAAGTATCCTAATTACAATATGCCAAACAGCACAGAGACAAGCCTCAAACCTTCTGGCACAAAGTAATTTGGAGTGATGAGACCAAAATTGAGCTTTTTGGCCACAACCATAAATGCTTCATTTGGAGAAGAGTCAACAAGGCCTGTGAAACCTGGAGGTGGATGATGTTTTGGGGATGTGTGAGCTACAAAGGCAAAGGAAATTTGGTCAAAATTGATGTCAAGATGAATGCAGTATGTTATCACAAAAAAAATTCTGCAGGAACACTTGCATTCATCAGACAGGAAGATGCGCATGGGACATGCTTGGACATTCCAGCATGACAATGATCCAAAACACAATGCCAAGTTGACCTGTCATTGGCTACAGCAGAATAAGGTGAAGGTACTAGAGTGGCCATCTCAGTCTCCTGATCTCAATATCATTGAGCCACTCTGGGGAGATCTCAAACGTGCAGTTCATGCAAGACAGCCCAAGAATTTCCAGGAACTGGAGGCATTTTGCCAAGAGGAATGGGTAGCTTTACAATCTGAGAACATAAAGGGCCTCATCCACAAATACCACAAAAGACTTCAAGCTGTCATTGATGTTAAAGGGGGCAATAGACAGTATTAAGAACTGGGGTATGTAAACTTTTGATCAGGGTCATTTGGGTAGTTTCTGTTGTCATTATGATTTAATAAGAGTAAACACAGTTGATTGATAATAAATGGCTTCAGCCAAACACTACCATGAGTGAAGGAAAAGTTTTTGTTTTATCATTCATTTTCTCTGAAAAATGGCCAAGAAATCATAAATTCGGCCAGGGCATGTAAACGTATGAGCACAAATGTAGTTAATAAAATAGGAAACAAAACCATAAGAACATGAAAAACAGAACTTTTTGATTAGAGTCCAGTTTCTAATGAGTAGGAGGAAAATACATAATTCTAGAATACCTCCCAGTATGAAGAGCAAATTTGTTTCTTGGAAAAGAAAGCCAGCTGAACCTATAAAAAACCTATATTATGGGGGAAAATATAAATATTTTTCTCTACTTGTGCTTTTCATGGAAGTGCCAGGAATGTATAAATAGTAGTGTTTTTATCATCTCAGCATGAACAGGATGGAAAAACAGGGTGGGTGGAAAAGGACAAGTCTTTCTACAGTACAAGGGTAAGAATTATTAAGCTCATTGATTTCACAACATTATAATACCCAGAGCTGCAGATTACTGAGAATCAGTAACAATAGATCAGGGCAGCTGTTGTACTACTTACTCAATTGTTTATCACTGGAGCTTTCACACAGTGGCACACACATTTTTTAAAAAATAGGAAAGCAGGTGGATGCTGTATTAATGGTTGAAATATTAAAGGCTTTGAAAATGTGAGCAGTTTATGACTGTATCGGCTGTTGTAGTAAAGATAATCTGCCTGACAACTGATAGATTTTAGATTGTATCAAACCTGTTTTTTTTTGCCTTGCAGCAGCCAGTTTAGAGAAAATAAAACGGATACAGTTGTCATCATCCAGGAGTTGGCTAACACCTTCCATTTTTATATATTTTTTTAAATCATTGTGTTCTACTTTTGAAATCTATCAGCACAAAAATAGAATTTAAAGTAAAACAAGCAGTGCTAACAGATTAGCGTATAAATGTATACAGAAACATTGAATGAGCATGCAGGTTTATGAACTTAACAGATTTCTACCGACACCAATGCCATTATAAATTTCCCCCAATAGCAATTCACTAGGATTGTTAGATGAGGTTGCAATTTGTTCACAGATAGTGTTGGGTTCGGACTGAACATTGGCTGTTTGCCCGTGAGATGAATTATCGGAGCGTTCGACTATTTGTTCAGCTCGCCGAATGATCACAATGCACTGTGCTGCTGCACAGTGCATTGGAAGCCCTGATTGGCTGAAGCAATGAAAGCTTTGCCCAATCAGGGCACATAGCATTGTCAGAGCCATTATTGGACACTGTTATGATTATATCTATCCAATCATGGCTCATTGCTCTTAGTCCCACCCCACACTATAAAAACATTCTTCCCATTGCGGTCATTTGCAGTGTGATGTTGGTATGGAGAGAGACTAGTGATTTAGTGTGCTATAGTGTACTATTGTGATTCTATTGTGAGTGTAAAGTATCAGTTTAGTGTGAATCTAGTGATAGCACAGTGTGAGAGTAGTGTGACCATTAAAATTTACTTTAGCGTCATTTTATTTTGTCAGGGCAGGTTTCCTGCAGTATATTTCAGCGCATTACTGCACGTTTACCACAGTATCTTGCAGTGTGTTATTGCAAGTTTACCACAGTATATTTAAGTGCATTATTGCAGGTTTACCAGAGTATCTTGCAGTGCGTTACTACACATTTAACGCAGTATATTTCAGTGCATTATTGCAGGTTTACTGCAATATATTGCAGTGCATTAGTGCATGTTTAACGCAGTATATTTCAGTGCATTATTGCAGGTTTACTGCAGTATATTACAGTGCATTACTGCATGTTTATTGCATATTGCCAAGTTGGTTCCAGTGATGATGAGGATGGAGGGGATGATGATGATGAGGTCACTGACATGACTTGGGTGCTGGATAGAGCAGAGGAGGAAAGTGAGGGTGAGGCACAACCCTAAGCAGCCATCATGGAAGAGTAGAGAGCAGCCACCCTATTCCATCAGATTGTGGAGCTGTTATGTCCCGGCCCACTTCCTACAGCTCAGCTGTTTGGGCCTTTTTTAGCACATGTGCAGCTGATTGCACTCTTGCACTTAGCAAATTTTACCTCAAGCACATCAAGCGTGACAAAAACACCAGCCATTTGGGTACCACATGTCACACAAAAGGGAGGCAATTGTGCTCCTCCTCACTTCTCAACTCTCCGGTCTACCCCTGCTATACCTCATTCCTTTCAGAAGCCTCCACTGACAGAGATGATGGTATAGCGAAGGGTTTCACAGGTCCTTGCAGCACATCTGCCACTAGCACACCACTAGCTATAGACTATAGCAGACAAATTTCTCTGCCCCATCTGCTGCAGCGGAAAAAAAAATACAGTCACTGCCACCCACATGCCCAGTGTCTAAATTGAAGATTGTCAAAGCTGCTGGCTTTACAGCTCCTGCCTTTCCATCTGGTGTATTCTGCCCCTTCCCTGATTTTGCAGAATGTGCTGTACCACAATGGCAGGTTCCCAGTCGTAATTTATTTTCATGTAAGGCCATTCCAGTTCTGTATCATCACATGGAAGGCAATGTTGTGGCATCATCAGACAAGGAAGTCAGCTGCAAGGTCCACATTACTGCTGACACCTGGTCCAGGAAGCATGGTCAGGGATGCTATATTTTTCTTGCAGCACACTGGGTAACTCTGCTTGCAATTCGGAAGGATGCAAGACAGGGCTCAGTGCTGCAGCTTGTTGTGCCGCCATGTCTCCATACAGCTACTGGTGATGATGATAGATTTTTCAGCTCCACCCCCTCCTCCTCCTCCTCCATGCCCTCCTCTGCTGAAATGAACCATCAGTACCCCTTAAGCCTTCAAGGGGCTATTCCATGGGTCAGGCTAAAAGGTGCCATACAGTGCTTCAGCTCATCTTTGTAGAGGACAGGAGCCACATCGGAGCAGAGATTCTTGCAGCTCTGCACAGGCAGGCCCAGAGGTGGTTTATGGCATGCCAGCTGGAATCAGGAATGGTAGTGTGCGATAATGGCACAAACCTCCTGTCCACCCTTAGACAGGGAAAGTTGATACATGCTCTCAATTTAGTGGTGCAGTATTTCTTAAGCAGGTCCCCAGAGTTGGAAGATCTGCTAAAGCAGGCCAGAAGAGTCTGTAGCCATTTCAGGCGGTGTCAGGACCTGTGTTACTACTTGGTTCACCTGTGGGTGGCAATGTTGCTTTCAGCACCAGAGGGTGTAGTTCTGTTGGCCACCAGCTTGTGTCTCCCAGCAGATGGACTTACTAATTATCAGGCTGCACCTGACATGATCTGCTGGGAGTATATAAGCCCGCCCTTCACAAAGGTTCAGGGCTTCAGTGTTGCTCTGCAAGCCATGTTCCTGCCTGATCCTGTTCTGTCCTCTGTTCCTTGTTCCCGTACCTGACCCGGAGTCCTGTTCCCTGTGACCTGCATCCTGTTGCGCTGGCCTTCTGTTCTCCTTGTCCCCTTTCTTTGCCGGTATTCTGTTGTATGTCCCCTTATTTGTAATAGTTAGTTCGATGGGGCATTTACTGGGTTTCTTGTTTCTTTTACATTTCAACTTGTTTGTTTATTGTCATTTGTGCTGGCATTGGATGCATGTCATTTTCTTTAATAAATATATCCTTTTCCCTTATCCCTATGGTCCTGATTTCTGTAGGTGCAGCCAATTGATCTGTTTACCCTCACTAGATGCATGCATCCCTGACAGGCGGTCATACACAGCCAGTGCTCGGAAGGCTGAAATTCAGTGGAAATTCCACCTACCCATAAACCTCCTATTTTGTGACATGACCACAATGTGGAGCTTGACTTTGGCAATGCTGCAGTGGCTGCACATGCAGCAGAGGGATGTCAATTATTACCTCTGTGAGTATGGCACAATGACAGGCTCAGGCTGGCTCAGCTTTTTTTCCCCACGCCAATGGCTGCTGATAAAGGATACATGCACTGTACTGTCACCATTTGAGGAAGCCACAAGGATAGTGAGCCGTGACAATACATGCGTCAGTAACACAATCCCTGTTGTGTTTCTGATGGAACAGATTCTATGTGGCATTATGGACAGGGAACTCAAGGCAGAGCAATGGGAGGAAGAGGAGGACTTTCTTTCAAGGCCCACTTTATGCAGACACCATTCTTACAATGCCACACAACGCACAAGAAGAGAGGGAGGAGGACGAGGATTCTGGCAATTTTGGAGGCATTGAAGCAGAAGAAGACATATGTCAACCCTGGACAGATCTTTTTTTCATCCCTAGAACCCTTGGGAGTAGTATCTGGCTGGGAGGCAGCAGTTCCAGATACTGTAATCCTCAGTGACCCCGAGGAGTGCCTCCACAAACTTGTGGTGCATGGGCTGAAAGTCTCACAACTCATCCCATCCCCACAGAGGGAGCAGAAGGTAAAATCTCTTGAGGACACCTTAAAGAGGGGTTCATGTAATGTCTTTCCAGACTCTGGTAGGTTACAGTCTCGTGGAAAATGTAGTTTTGAAGCTTCTGTTGGTCAAGAGAGGAGTGGTGGAGAAGGGGTATGATTCTTTTCAAAAGTCCTCAGCACAAAGGGGTGTCAGTTTCCACATCCCATTGGCAACATCTGCATCATATGCTAGGGGTGAAAACAGACATGGAGAGCTTTCCTGTTGATGGGTTACTGGGTCATGAGACCACTGGACAAAACTTACCCAGAAAGCAATTGAGCTGCTGGGCTGCCCTGCATAAGGGTACACCTCTTTCCACAGACTCCGTGCACCAGCTGACAATTATCAAAATGAATCAGTCCTGGATTAGCAGCAGCTATCAAGCCCCTGATGTTGATGTCACTTATTAAGTGCTTTCTGGAATCTTTGAAAGACTGTTTAGGCTATCTAGCTTTGTGGGTGTTGATTTCATCTGGAAGAAATTTTTTGGTGTAGGTTTCATAGGCACAATTAACAACCAAGGACCAAATTTTCCACACCTGTTTGACAGGTGCATATTATTACAATTTTTGACAGCAAGGTCAATTCTTGCTTACATCAATAGTACCTCTATAGGTTTACGGTGTGAAGGCACCACCAAAACCCAATGCCCAATTTTTCCACACATGTCCTTCTATCCAAGGCAAAGTCTGTGAAAGAGACACCAGACTTTATATTTAACCACTTCAATACCAGGCACTTAAAACACTTCCCGCCCAGACCAATTTTCAGCTTTCAGTACTCTCACAATTTGAGTGACAATTACTCAGTCATGCTACACTGTATCCAAACAAAATTTTTATCATTCTTTTCTCACAAACAGAGCTTTCTTTTGGTGGTATTTAGTCCCCGCTGGGTTTTTTATTTTTTGCGATATAAGCAAAAAAAGAGCGAACATTTTGAAAAAAAAACACTTTTTTTTATTTTGTACTGTAAAATTTTGCAAAAAAGTAATTTTTCTTCATAAATTTGGGCCAAAATGTATATTGCTACATATCTTTGGTAAAAATAACCCAAATTGGTGGATATTATTTAGTCTGTGTGAAAGTTATAGAGTTTACAAACTATGGTGCAAATCACTCAAAATTGATCACACCTGATGTACTGATGGCCTATCTCATTTCTTGAGAAACTAACAGGCAGGAATGTACAAATACAGCCCAAATGACCCTTTTTGGAAAGTGGACATTCCAAGGTATTTAGTAAGAGGCATGGTGAGTTTTTTCATGGTTTCATTTTTTCCCACAATTCTTTACAAAATTATGTTTTTTTTTTTTCA
>BLSH010341530.1:481761-505183 GCA_018402905.1 Glandirana rugosa | reverse complement strand
TACGTAATGGTTTGTGTTAAATTATTTATAATTTTCCAAATGTTCACCTATGAGTGTTTCATCGTAGAGATTTTTCCGGCATTCCTTGTGACGTACTATGTTACGCCTTGTGTCACTTCCCATTTTCGACTACGCGAAGTCCTCACATGGGGGAAGGAGTCTCGACCCAATGGTATCGAGACTCCTTCGGAAGATCCAACGGATCGAGACTCCTTCCCCCATGCGGGGGCTATGCGCTGTCAAAATGGGAAGTTATCTCAACTCGCTTGTGGACCTGCAAGCCCAAGACGACCAGGCAGGCTTGAAACCCTGTTTCAGTCGTTGTCCGTGCGATCGTTCGGGTTCCGTCCGGACCCGGACCCGGACTTTGTCCCAAAGTTCGGACGGACCAGCAGAACCCGAACGTCCAGGTGTTCGCTCAACTCTATTGAAGGGTAAAACTGTCGCGTATCGGGGGCGTACCCCCTTCCTCAGAGCTAGGCAACCTAGAAGGCTTCCTCAGAGCTATGGTAACCCAGCTCTGAGGAAGGGGGTACACTCCTGAAGCGCATCAGCTTTTACCCTTCACTGTGTTCCGCATTGTATCATGCAGTGTTCCTTACGGCCTTTTTAGAGATGCTACTTTGTGAGTATCCACTTGTAAACCTTTTAATATTTATTAAATTGTGTTTGGTAATGCATTAGGTGTGCGCGCCTTCTGTTTTCTTGTTTTTCCAGTGGCTGTAGGATAACCCCATCCGAGGAGGGCAGCATCCACCTGGTCTATATTCATTGATATCCTGGCTACCTGTTACCGTGAAGGCCTTTTAGCGCTGGAGGTGTCGTGTTTTTCTTGTATGTTCTTAAATTACACTAAGTTAACAGAGATCTCTTGCAAATTTTTACACTTTTGTTTCCAATTTTTGTTTTGCATTTTTGTGCTACTGTAGGAAGAATGGGTAGGCTTTGTGAGCTAACGTCTAGACAAATGCTTCATTTAATCTGCTTTCTTTATATAACTTTATTTTTTAATTTATTTTTTACTGCACTGTGTATTGATCTAAAATAAAACACTGTAAAAATGAAATGACACTGAAAAACTTTTTACTCCCTCTTTTATTTTCCACACACATCTGTGCCTCTGAGGGGAACGTAAACACAAAAACATCTAGAAAGCTGGGACAACAGTAGGAGGCATTTTTCAAGCTCTGTAAATACTTTCCTTTGATATTTTTCTTTTTTTCAATCTGTATAAAGTGTAATGGTGTCTTGGCATACAGTAAGGGAATATCTGTCCCATCAAGTGGAAAGCACACTTTTTCTTTTAAGAGCCAGACATTTTTCAAGGTAGATTGCATCTTACTTAGCATTTGTGTGACAAAACCAATTATTTTATCCATATGCTTAAGGGGACAAGTGTAAGTTTGGTTTTGCTTCAGGTAAAATTACATCGGCAGAGGGATAGAGTAACAAATGTAAAAATGTACAAATTAAGTTTGCTTTGGAAACAGCAATAACTCAGGGCATGAACCAATCAGCAATTTTCACTATGCATTAGTTGAAGCCTGATTGTGCCTTTGTAGATGCCAGCTAAATATTGCACATTCCAGGTACATAAAAACAAACTGTGTGCAAAGTCACATAGATTATAAGAAAATAGCCACAGCCTGAATAGAAAAATGTGTCCTTTGGCAGCATCCTGCCATGAAAGACCACTGCTCTTTGTAACAGAACAGTGGTCTCCCTGAGGGTCCCACAAACACCCTGTTGAGTCAGACATATAGCTTTCCACGCAGCAAAGCTCATGCTCCTTGTTGATGGGAAAGCTCTAGCTCTGGTACAGCAGGGGACAACTGTTTATTTCAGACAGAAATAAAGGGTCATTCCCTGCAACATGCTGGTACGGGATAGGCTTTTCTAGTCATGCTGTGGCTGCTTTCTGAAGGAAACTAACTGCAAAACTTCAGACACCTTTTATTTTAATGCGCCGGTTATGTATTTAGTTTATTTAAAATAAAACTTCAGTTTAGGTCACATTTTAAGATTTTGTGTGAAAAATTAAAAAAACAAAAAAAAATTCACCAGAACGTCCGAACACCGCGAAAATTCGAACCCGAATAACAAACCCCATTAACGTCAATGGGACCTGAACTCCAAAAATCAAAAGTGCCCATTTTTAAGGCTTATATGCAAGTAATTGTGCATACAATGGTTATAGGGGTCTGGGTTCTGCCCTGGGGGACATCAATGGGTATCAATGAAAAAAAAGTTTTTGAAAAACATCATTTTTAAATGAGCAGTGATTTTTTTTTATTCTTAAAATGGAAAAAAAAAACATTCCAATATAGTCCCTGGGGGTCCCCTTAGTCTACCTGTAAAGTGGCAGATCTGTACCATGTCTAGAATTTGCTGCAGCAATAATTGCATTTACAAAACAAAAAAAATAATGACATTTTCCCTGCACGTTGCCTTTATTTTGCTCAGCAACAGCTGGGGAGCCAGTGTGTATGATGAGGCCCCAATGTAGTTCACTGGGAACAAGATTAGAGATTTTTTGGATAAATTCTGGTGTCACTTTGACTTTGGATAGAAATTGGGGTTTGGGTGTTGGTGGCGCCTGCACACCATAACCCTATAGAGCTGCTCTTCATAAAGGCAAGAATTGGCCTTTCTGTAAAAACAATTGCAATGATATGCACCTGTCAAACAGGTGCAGAAAAAATGGTATTTTGGTGTTAATTGTGCCCATTAAACCTATACCAAAAACATTGTTCCAGATGAAATTATTGAACACCCTCAAAGCTAGGCAGCCTCGAAGAAGGAGGGAATTGGAGTGGGAGCTACAGCACTAGTCTGTTGGAATAGGTAAAAAAAACACTGATGTATGGTGAATGGAGGCAGCTCCTCAAAAAAGATTAGGTCCTAGTAAACTGTAAAGGGAGAGGAGGGTAAGAGGGCGCCAGCCTGGTCCAGCCTCGAAGTCCTGCAGAGATTCCACATCCCAAAAAAACTCAATCTGTGACATCAGCATCAGGGGCTTCATTTTTATAAAAGTCAAACATTCCAAGGAGTCTGTGGAAAGACGCATTCTATGATCTGTCACGAAACTTCCTGCAACACTGAATGCCCGTTCTGAAAGCACACTGGATGCAGGGCAGCCCAACAACTCAATAGCATACTGGGCAAGTTCTGGCCAGTGACCTATTCTCATGACCCAGTAAGCCAGTGGATCATCAGATGGAAAGCTCTCCATCTCTGTTTTGGTCCTGAGGTAGTCATCCACCATGTGATGCAGGCGCTGCCGATGGGATTTGGAAGCTGACAGGCCTGGGCGGTGAGGACTAAAAAAATTATGAAATGCCTCACTAGGTGGACGCCTTCTCCAACGCTCCTCTCTTGACCAACAGAAGACTCAAAAGAACATTTTCCACAACGCTGTAACCTACTGGAGTCAGGGAAAACGTTGAAGAAAATCCTCTTTAATGTGTCCTCAAGAAGTTTTATCTTCTGCACTCTCTGTGGGGATGGGATGAGTTCTGAGACCTTCCCTTTATAACGGTGGTCAAGGAGGGTTGCCAACCAGTTATGATCATTCTCCTTTATGCCACATATTCTTGGGTCCTTTTGCAGGCTTTGAAGCATGTGGTTGACCATGCGCCTCCAATTTGGCGAGGCTTGAGTAGCAGACTCCTCGGGGTCACCCAGGATGACAGCATCTGGAACTTTCTCCTCCCAGCCATGTACTACTCCCAAGGGTCCTCGGGTTGGAAAGCCATAGCTTACAGATTGACGCATGTCTTCCTCTTCTTCAAAGCCTGCGAAAGCTCCAAAATCCTCCTCCTCATCCTCCTCCCCTCTCTCCTCCTGTGTGTTCTGTGGCATAGGAATGATGGTGTCTGGATAAGGTGGGTCTTAAAAGGAAAGGAAGTCCTCCTCTTCCTCCTGCTGCTCTGCCTTCAGTGCCCTGTCCATAATGCCACGCAGAGTCTGCTCCAGCAGGAACACAACAGGGATTGCGTCACTGATGCATGCACTGTCACGGCTCACCATCCTTGTGGCCTCCTCAAATGGTGACAGTACAGTGCATGCATCCTTAATGATCAGCCATTGGTGCAGGAAAAAAAGCAGAGGTGGCCTGAGCCTGCCGCCGCACCATACTCACACAGGTACTCGTTGATGGCCCTCTACTGCATGTATAACTGCTGTAGCATTGCTAAAGTTGAGTTCCACCTGGTGGACATGTCACAAATCAGGCAGTTTACAGGCAGGTGGAATTCCCGCTGAATTTCTGCCAACCAAGCACTGGCTGTGTATGACCGCCTGAAATGACTACAGACTCTTCTGGCCAGCTTTAGCACATCTTGCAACCCTGGGTACGTATTTAGAAAATTCTGCACCACCAAATTGAGGACATGTGCCACGCATGGCATATGTGTCAACTTTCCCTGTCTAAGGGCGGCCAGGAGGTTTGAGCCATTATCGCACACCACCATTCCTGGCTCCAACTGGCATGGTGTGAACCACCTCTGGGCCTGTCCCTGCAGAGCTGCAAGAATCTCTGGTCTGGTGTGGTTCCTGTCCCCTAGACACACCAGCTAAAGCACTGCATGGCACCCTTTAGCCTGACTCATTGAATAGCCCTTTGAATGCTTAGGGGGTACCTGATGTTCATAGGAAAATTCTGCAGAGGAGGGCATGGAGGTGGCAGAGGAGGAGGAGGGGGTAGAGCTCACAAGTCTGGCATCACCACCATCAGCTGTATAGAGATATGGGGGCACAACAAGCTGCAGCACCAATCCCTTCGAGTTGCAAGTAGCGTTACCCAGTGTGCTGTGAATGAAATATATCATCCCTGCCCATGCTTGCTGGACCACGTGTCAGCAGTAAGGTGGATTTTACAGCTGACTGCCTTGCCCAATAATGCCAGAACATTCCCTTCCATGTGATGGTGGAGGGATGGAACAGCCTTACGTGAAAATTAGTAGCGACTGGGAACCTGCCATTGTGCGAATTCATGGAAGGGGCAGAATCCACCAGGCTGAAGAGACTGACTGGCTGAGAAATTTTCTGGCTACAGTCTACAGCTGGTGGTGTGCTGCTGGCAGATGTGCTGCTAGGACCTGGGACACCCTGTGCTATACCATCATCTCTGTCAGTGGAGGCGGCTGTGAGGTAATGACTCAGTATAGCAGGGGCAGACTGAAGTGGGTAAGAAGGAGGAGGAGGGACAGATTTGTACCCCTTTTGTGTGGCTTTTAGGTGCTCTTGCCAACAGGCTGAGTGGTTATATGTTAAATGCCTTGTTAAGCATGTGGTACCCAAATGGCTGGTCTTTTTGCCACATTTGATCTGCCTGAGACACAGTTTGCAGATAGCAACAGTGCGATCTGCTGCAGATTAGCAGAAAAAAGCCCAGACAGCTGAGCTTTGGGGAGTGGGCCGGAAGAGAACAGCTGCAGAATGTGATGGAATAGGGTGTCTGCTCTCCACTCTTTCTTAATGTAGGACTTGGGATTGTGCCATCTCACCTTCAGTTTCCTCCTCTGCTCTATCTGGCACTCAAGTCGCATCAGTGACATCATCATCACCCATCATCCATCAATCATCCATCAATCATCATCATCATCTCCTCCATCATCATTACCACTAGAGACAACTTGGCAATAGGCTGTGGCTGGGGGAACATGAATGCCAATTTGTCTACAAATGTTCTACCCTCTCTCTAGATTCATGTTCCTGTCATCCTCAACCTCAGAACCAACATCTGAATCCAGTAATGGCTGGGCATCATCAAGGAGCAAGGGACTGATGCTGTGGTCAAATAACTCAACTGTCTCCTCCTTCATGGCTGATGTTGGGGCTATGGCAGGAATAGATGTGGACAAGGAGGCAGGTTTATCCAATCTGGCAACTGCAGGGGACTGCACATTTGGCTTGCGTGACAGAGGATGATGAGGATGAGGAAGGTTTAGTAAGCCAGTCAGCCACCTCCTCTGCATGCTGTGGCTGGATAGGATGGGCAAACTCACTAAACAGAGGAAATTATGCCCTGCCTGAGGACTGACCGCCACGTTCACCTTTGCCTGTGGACACATTTGTTGCTGACCCCCTTACAGTCCCACAGGAATGTCTGCCTCTCCTTGTTGTCCTCCAAGACATTATTGGAGGGGAGGGTGGTGCTTATTAGCAAATGTAAAGAAGAAGTAGAAATCTGTACTTAGATGCACTTTAATCAATGTGAAGTGGTGTTTGGTGCACTTTAATTTGAGTGCTCACACTACACAGACACAGTCCACGTATACACTATAATATACTGCAATATAATGCGCCAAATGTACAGTAACGCACAAAACTATATGGTGTTAAACTGGCAGCAACACACACAGAACTATATGGCATTAAACTAGCAGTAACGCACACAGAACTATATGGCATTAAAGTGGCAGTAATGCACACAGAAGTAAAAAGCGCTACACTTGCAGTAATGCACACAGAACTATATGGCGTTAAACTTGCAGTAACACACACAGAAGTAAATGGCATTAAACTGGCAGTAACACACACAGAAGTAAATGGCGTTAAACTGGCAGTAACACACACAGAAGTAAATAGAGTTAAACTGGCAGTAACACACACGGAACTATATGGCGTTAAACTGGCAGTAACGCACACAGACCTATATGGTGTTAAACTGGCAGTAACGCACACAGTAGTAAATGGCGTTAAACTGGCAGTAGCACACACAGCACTATATGCCGTTAAACTTGCAGTAACGCACACAGAACTATATGGCATTAGACTGGCAGTAATGCACACAGAAGTAAATGGCATTAAACTTGCAGTAACACACACAGAACTATATGGCGTTAAACTGTCAGTAACCCACACAGAAGTAAATGGAGTTAAACTGGCAGTAACGCACACAGAAGTAAATGGCGTTAAACTGTCAGTAAGGCACACAGAACTATATGGCGTTAAACTGGCAGTAACGCAATCAAATAGACGGTGTTCAACTGTCATTACACTGATGCTATCTGAGGCTCTGAGGAAGAGGCTACGGCCTGGAAACGCGTCAGCCATTTTGTCAAGGAATGTATCTGGGACACCACTAAATGTGGAGCCGTATACCTCTATATACGCTTGTGATTTTACTGTGTTTGTGAGTATAATTTATGATTTTACAATAAATGTTCTCATATTGAGGATAATGCGCTAGGCCGGTGCGCCCTTGTGTGCCTCTATTTTCTACAATGTTTGGGACTTCCCCAGGTCGTCAAGAGGCAGCACGGCGGCACATTACCCAGAGTTGGCACAAGTAAACACTTCGTACAGTTACTGTGGAGACACATATCCTCCCTCCCTCCTTTGAGTGCAGGAATATGTTTTGAGCACTGACGCTATCTGAGCTGTCCCCACTCTAGCTATACACCAATGTAAGAATTAGTGACAAGGTCTTACTACACTACACTGAAACTATCAGAGCTATCCCTACTCTAGCTATACACTAATGTAAAGATTACTGACACGGTTTCACTACACAGAAACTATCTGAGCTGTCCCTACTCTACGTATGCTCTAATGTATATATGAATGACACGGTCTCATTACACTACAGTGAAACTATCTGAGCTGTCCGTAGCTGCACACTATGCAAAGCTGAATGATGGTCCTCCTCACTACACTCACACTATCCCTAGACTGACACTAAACTAATATTCTACACTGACAATTGAAGCAAAATAGCACAGTTTAGCACAATAGCTAACTAATAGCACTGAACAGAGCCCTGTTCTATCTCTCTCCAGCTGAAATCACACTGAAAATGGTTGCCATTGAAAGAATACTTTTATACTGTGGGTCAGGAATGAGCCATGATTCATGATGACAGTATCCAATCATGACTCTGACAGTGCTCTGTGCCCTGATTGGCTGAAGCTTTCACTGCTTCAGCCAATCAGGGCTTGCAATGCTTTGTTAAGTGCCGCATTGCATTTTGGTCCATTCGGGGGCTGAACAAACAGTCAAACATCCTGTTTGTTTGGCTGTTCGGCCCAAGCTTATGTTCGGGCCAAACCGTTCGCCCATCCCTATTAATAATAATAGGCAATGCTAAGCTGCAATTTCTAAAGCAAGCAAAATACTTTATTGTATTCTAAGAAATATAAACCCTAGACAGAGGAATGTAATATTACCCCTGTACAAAAAATTAAGTAAAGTTCAGTTTTGGGCACCAGTTCACAAAATGATGCTGGGGAACTGGAAAGGGCTCACAGAAGAGCAACCAAACTGATAAGAGTAATGGAGAAGCACAGCTATGAGGACAGGTTTGTTGAACTGAATGTATTCTCCGTTAAGAAGAGGCATTTAAGGGGATATGATTACTATGTATAAATACATAAATGGTCCATATAGTGAACTTGGTGCAAAGTTAATCACTCTAGGTTAATTGCAAGGGGCAAGCTTGCATTCTTTGCTTTTGGAGGAAAGGAGGTTTAACCTCTACATATGGAAATGCATCTTCAAAGCAAATGTTGGCCATAAACAGTTTTTTTTTTTTTTTTTGGTGAAGGAATCCTCCCTGTCAGGACATTGTATTCTGACAACTGGACCTGCTGCTGGCAGAATACGCTGAAGCTGATGATCAACATAGGTCTTCCAGTATGTCCCTTCGACAGAAGTCAATCAAATGATCAACTTCTGCTGAGCAAGGGTGGCCACTAGAGTTGATCGAACCTGTGGATGTTCGGGTTCGGTGGGTTCGGCCGAACTTCGGAAAAAAGTCCGGGTTCGGTACCGAACTTGACCAGAACTTTACCCCGAACCCCATTGAATTCAATGGGGACCCAAACTTTTTGGCACAAAAATTACTGTAATAGAGTCCTGGAAAGTGCTAGAGGGCTGCAAAATGATTTTAGAACAATAATCTGTCCCTTACAGCAACAGCAGGAACCTGACCCTATAGAACTAGGAGATGATTTTAGAACAATAATCTGTCCCTCTAAGCAGTAGACTCTACCTAGTCCAGTCAGATCTTTCTGTAATGCAGGATGAGATCTGCAATCTGTCCCTAAAAGCAGTATTAGTAGTAATCTCTACCTATCTATCTATCTATCTGCAATCTGTCCCTAAAAGCATTAGTAGTAGTAATCTCTACCTATCTATCTATCTGCAATCTGTTCCTCACAGCACAGGCAGCATCCTCTCCCTACACTACCCAGACAGCATATGACATGCAGCACTGTGACTCCAGCCTCATATAGAGGCTGGGTCACATGATGCACTGGCCAATCACAGCCATGCCATTAGTAGGCATGGCTGTGATGGCTTCTAGGGAAAATCATGCTTGTTGATTGGCTGCTCTGCAGCTATTCAACATGCGTGATCAAATACCCAAACCCAGAACTCGAACCCAAACTTTTTTTTAAATGTCTGGGTTCGGGTCCGGGTCACGGACACCCCAAAGTTCAGTACGAACCCGAACTTTACAGTTCGGGTTCGCTCAACTCTAGTGGCCACATACAATCAATTTTAATCTGACTCACTATTCAGATGTTTGTAAAATACTATGTTTGCTTATAAAGCAAACATAGACAGTAGATGTGCTTGACCTCAGTAACTTGCAAAAGAGCAGCACTTTATTTATAAAATTTGATTCCTTATAAATATGGGCCATTACGTTTCTTCTGGTTTTTTTTTTTTAGCATGACACCTTTGGTAACGCAGCTCTGTTTTGGAATTTATAATATAGAAAAGGCATCAGTTTGCTCTTTATAACATTACATCTCAAGCCATCTTTGTAAGCATAGCACTGCATCAACCATGTGGCACATGTTAGGATTGCTTTGGCTCCAGTGAAATACATTTTATCATACTTTCTGTGCCAATTACTTATTGCCAAGTCCTTAAAGTTGATTACAGAACAATTTACCAACTTCCAAAATGATGAGTAAATGTCCATGTTTATGCCTATAGAGAGGAACTTCGGCCTCTTAAATTTCTTGATACCTTAAAGCTGAATTCTGCTCAAATATATCCATGCTTTTTCATAACGTTGTTA
Organism: Glandirana rugosa; assembly: GCA_018402905.1. Classification (NCBI taxonomy): domain Eukaryota; kingdom Metazoa; phylum Chordata; class Amphibia; order Anura; family Ranidae; genus Glandirana; species Glandirana rugosa. The sequence goes on along the minus strand of BLSH010341530.1, from coordinate 495,147 downwards.
CGAGTTTAATCCTTAGGGGTGTAATGCAGATAAATCCTTACCTTATTCCTCACTCTTGTCTTCCCCTCCAGTTCAAGGATGGATGACAAGTCCTGCAAAGCCACTCCTTTTGTCCCAATAATGCAGCTGCCCCCTCATAGATGCAACACTTACAATGCTACTGCTGGTCCTACATTGTATGTGATGATGTTAGGGCCCACTGGGTTGGAGTGGAAGCCAGAAAGATTACTACCATGGGAGTGAACATTCCTCTACAATACACTCCCCCAGGCTAAACAAGTAGTAATTTGTGTCAGGTTTGTATTGCTATTTGTGTTGAAAAAAAAGGGCAACTGCTTAATATGTCCTCTCTAACACAATCAACCACCTGACATTTGCTAGCTGTTCTCTTTAACACCTATACTCTGATTGGTTCGTTGAAGAACACAAATGTATGTAATACTTATCAGAGACTTGTCTTTACAGACAAGGTGTTAAATCCTACCTCTCTTTCTATCTGTTACATTTAATTCAGTGGAGCCAAAGTTGGCAAAGCATGCATCAAATCTTCACTTTTTAGGTCATTTGCAAATAATGACAGCTACATTTGCATTTATTCTGAAAAAAAGTCTGCTGTTAGTGGTGATCAAAAGAATCAGCAGCTTATATATTTTGATCTGCCTGATGATTTATACATGCATCATACAATTAAAATGTATTCAAAACTGAAGACAAACAACGTTTATTATATTGCAGCTTACCGCTCTTTAAATGAGGTGATTTTTTTTTTCTCTTTTCTTCACCTGCTAATCCTAGGAATAAAGTACTTCCTCTTTTAGGGGGCTACGGTCACTCCTCCAATAGATCCATAAGGAAAGCCATGCTTGTCACCCAGGTTGGACTTCAAACATGTTTTCTTCTCTTCACTTAAAGTACATGGGGGGTGGGCGGTTTGGTACCTTACAGAAACATAACATTGATTTTTCCTTTAAGCTCAGCCTACAGAAAGTGACTACTTTACCTCATTTATGACAAGATCAACAGATATTTTCTGTACTTGCTTAAAGGTTTTTGTCTGAAAAAAGGAAACAAATTCATATAAACAAAGGTGTGGCGATAGCATTGAGATCACTGATCAAATATGGCCACATGGACATATTTGGTAAATGACATTACCCAGGAGACTCCATCCCTTTGTTTGCATTTATGGACAGGGTCCAGGAGATGTCTTTCAAAGCAAGTAAGTGACAGTAATGGATTGTGTCTGCTGTTTTTTTTTCTCTCGGCGGTGTTGTGATCAACTTGAATTTGCACTGTTGGGTGACATGATTGACAATAGATGTACATAAGGGGCATATTTTTAGTGTTTTTGTTTTTCGTTAACCCCTTCCCACCAATGCTATAGCCGAAAGACAGCTACAGCAAGGGCTTAAAATGGCAGGAGGGTTTCCATGGACATGCTCGTGCTCCCCACACACCCCCTGTGGCATGTGGGTGGCACGCTCTGTGATTGCCGAGTCCTCAGGACTCAGCTGATCACAGATTGGGGTAAAGGGCCAATCAAAGTGTTTTTTTCCTCACGTGACAATGTGAGAAGAATAGAAGAATGCCTTGAACCGCCTTCTGTTACAGGGACATCGGTCCCTCAGTGCCCACCAGTGTCGCTAATTAGTGCCCACCAGTGTCAGCTACCAGTGTCCATCAGTATTGCTAACCAGTGCCAGTGCCCATTGGTGCTGCCAATCAGTGCCCATCAGTGCCTCATCATTAGTGTCACTTATAAGTGCTGCCTATCAGTGCCTCCTGCCAGTGCCTATCAGTGCCCATCAGTGTCACCTATTATTACATATCAGTGCCACCTATCAGTGCCCATCAGTGCCGCCTATCAGTGCCCTTCAGTGCTGCCTATTAGTACCCATCAGTGCCTCCTGATCAGTGCCCACCAGTGACTCCTCATCAGTGCCACCTATCAGCTCCAATCAGTGAAGGAGAAAAATGACCTGTTTGCAAAATTTTATAACAAACTATAACTTTTTTGTTTGTTTAGCAAAAAATAAAACCCCAGTGGTGAATAAATACCACCAAAATAAAGCTCTATTTGTGTAAAAAAAATGAGAAAAATGTCATATGTGTACAGTGTTGCATGACCGCGCAATTGTCATTCAAAATATGACAGCACTGAAAGCTGAAACCTGGCCTGGGCAGGAAGGGGGTGAAATTGCCCAGTAAGCATGTGTTTAAAGACTTATCAAAAAATGTGCTTTTCACATTTTGTGACCTATGTTCCCTTACTCATTCACATGGAGTGGGGGGCATATCTGGGGAATATATCTGACACAGAGCACAGGAAGTTATCATAAAGGGAACTTCAAGAATCCAGTAGGCCCCTAGCCTGCAGACAGTGCCAACTGTTGCACATAAGCGCTTGAGACAGCTATAGATTCATGAACAAGGTGTAGATCTCAAAGTTAATAGCAAGTAATTTATTCTAAAAGACATAACACCTTGAATAAAAACCATAGGAATGAGCATATATAAGCATATAGAATATACAAAAATATATAAATAAGAAAATAGTCAATGTAAATTGATCACTATAAAATCACAGCTGAACGCTTGATTGTGTTGAATGTAAATATTTGCGAAACAATTGTGATTAGGGACTTGTGGGGTCTACACATGAATGGCCCAAAATTGAAAGCTGGGATATGGACTTACATGTGTGTATGGTGACCACGAGTCAAGGAAACTGTTGGGAAGCACCTTGCTGGTATGGTGCAGCTGTGAGGTTACAGCCAGAAAGCAGGGAGTCTAACCCATTGGTACATGGTAATAGCTGGCCGAGGAACATCGCTGCCGGGTAGGCTGAGGGAGCGCGTAAGGAGGCCGAGGATGTCGCACCTCACCCCTCCTGGGGGAGGATATGGACTGTAGACCTGTGGATGGATGGCACTGGTATGCTGTGTGATAGTGTAGTGATCTGTTCGTTCCTGGCTGAGCAGTGGGCATTACATTACATTACGTTACATTAAAACCAAGCACACCATTGTTTTTCTTGTGAAATTCCCAATAAGTTTGATGTGTCACATGACCCTCTTCCTATTGAAAAAACAAAAGTTGGATTCAAAATGGCCAACTTCAAAATGGCCGCCATGGTCACCACCCATCTTGAAAAGTTTCCCCCCTCACATATACTAATGTGCCACAAACAGGAAGTTAATATCACCAACCATTCCCATTTTATTAAGGTGTATCCATATAAATGGCCCACCCCTGTAGTATGTACCCATACAGGAGAATAAATCATTTTGATATCCATATATTTTTGTATTATTTGTCCAGCTGCTCACCAAATACCTCACTCAAAGTCCCAACCCTCTCTTCCTTTAATCGAACCCAGGATGGAGACGTTCCCACGTCTCATTTAAAGTCTCAAACCTCCCTCATTTAGCAAAAGCTCAATTTTGGTCTCATCACTCCAAATGACTCTGTGCCAGAAGGTTTGAGGCTTGTCTCTGTGTTGTTTGGCATATTGTAAGTGGGACACTTTGTGGCATTTGCGTAGTAATGGCTTTCTTCTGGTGACTCGACCATGCAGCCCATCTTTCTGCTTCCTTATTGTGCATCTTGAAACAGCCACACCACATGTTTTCAGAGAGTCCTGTATTTCACCTGAAGGTATTTGTGGGTTTTTCTTTGCATCCCAAACAATTTTCCTGGTAGTTGTGGCTGAAATTTTAGTTGGCTATCTTTTTATATCCCTTTCCTGTTATTTACAGCTCAACTACCTTTTCCTGCAGATCCCTTGACAAGTCTTTTGCTTTCCCCATGACTCAGAATCCAGAAACGTCAGTGCAGCACTGGATGCAAGATCCAAGGGTCTGCCAGGAGTCCAGAAACTCATTAACCTTTTATACACACACACTAATTACAAGCAAACAGATCACAGGTGAGGATGGTTACCTTTAATAGCCATTCAAACCCCTTTGTGTCAACTTGTGTGCATGTTATCAGGCCAAAATCACCAGGGTATGTTAACTTTTGATCAGGGTCATTTGGGTAGTTTCTGTTGTCCTTATGATTTAAAAAGAGTAAACACAGTTGTCTGATAATAAATGGCTTCAGCCAAACACTAACCATGAGTGAAAGAAATGTTTTGTGTTATCATTCATATTCTCTGAAAAATGGCCAAGAAATCATACATTCTGCCCGGGTATGTAAACTTATGAGCACAACTGTATCTGCCTTATAAAAGCACACAACAGAAAGAGAGCACAAGAACTTATCAGCTGACAAGATTTTTTTGAGGAATCAACAGATATTTTGTGCACATATTAATTAGATATAACAAAACACTTTAAACACTGTATTTAACAGACCAAAAGGTACTTAATGGTTTGTAGGGTTTACATATCCATTAAATGCAGCTTATAATGGTATAAAAAAAAAAAAAAAACGTTTGATAGGCTAATGCATATTTTACAGTGACATCATTTTAAATGGTGGTACATGTTCATTTCCTCATTTGTTCTACAATAACCTGGAACACATTTATCTCAAAGATATTCAGCAACTTCGCAATGTGTTTGATTCATAGACACATTCATCATAAAGAGACGTGCCTGTGTTCTTCTTGTGGGCTTACAAGATGTCCTCCAGGACAAGGTGCAATTAAACGAGATGAAATAAATAATGACTGATATGTCACGGTTAATCAGTTGTGTAATACTGCAATCATTGTTCTTAATTCAACTAGAGGCGTGATTTTTTCTAATCAGTCTTTAGCATTTATTACCATTTCCATCAAAACAGACAAGAAATATTTCTTCAGTACTAAAATATAGTGGTTTTATTAAGCATGCCTTATGTTTGACACATAACTAGTTGATTGTCAAACTGGGTTGGTCATTGACATAGAAAAAGTTGCATTAGTATTATGCATTGTATTGTATTAATTGAATTTTAGGAATAAAATATGCACATATTACTAATATATAGTTTCATGGACATAAATTATGCAGCACTCAGGGCAGCGTCTCAGCATCCCTCCTATGATTACACACCTTTATTGCCATAAAGATTCCAATACATGATATAAAAGTAACATGCGTAGTCCAGATAAATGAACAGAAAATATATATTTGCTAATTGCTTAGCTAGTATTACTAGACTTATTCTGTAAATCATATAAAGAAAGAATAGTCATTTCCAGTGATAGAGGTCCTTCATGATGGCAAGCAACTGGGATACCAATGGATAAAAAAACAGATAGATGCTGCCCTCCTCGGACTGGGGAAATCCGAAAGTAACTATAAAAACAAGACAAAAGGAAGGCTCACACACCTAGTGCATTACCATAGATAATTTAATGGAAATAAAAAAGTTAAAATGTGGATTGCATTCTGTACTCCGCACACTCCTATACTCTGCATTCTGTACACCACGCATTCCTAATCTCTGCAATCTATACACTGCGCACTACTAAACTCCTAAACTCTGCATTCTGTACACTGTGCACTCCTGATCTCTGTACACCATGCACTCCTAAACCCTGCACTCCTTACACCGCACCCTCCTAAACCCTGCACTTTGTACTCCACACACTCCTAAACACTGCACTCTGTACTCTACACACTTCTAAACCCTGCACTCTGTACACTGTGCATGCCTAAACTCTGTATTCTATACATAGCACATTCCTAATATTAGCACTCTGTACATTGCCTTCTGCACACTGCACACTCCTGATCTCTGTACACTATGCACTCCTAAACTCTGCACTCTGTACAGCATGCACTCCAAAGCCCTGCACTGTGTACTCCACGCACTCCTAACCCCTGCAATTTGTACTCCGCACACTCCTAAACTCTGCATTCTGTACTCTGCACACTCCTAATTCCTGCACTCTGTACACTGTGCATGCCTAAACTCTGCATTCTGTACACTGGGCATTCCTGCTCTCTGCACTCTGTAACTAGCACACTCCTAAACGCTGCATTCTGTATACTGCACACTCCTGATCTCTGTACACTGTGCACTCCTAAACCCTGCACTCTGTACACCGCCCACTCCTAAACCCTGAACTCTGTACTCTGCGCACTCCAAAACTCTGCACTCTGAACTCCTCACACTCCTAAACCCTGCACTCTGTACACCGTGCACTCCTAAACTCTGCATTCTGTATGATGCACACTCCTGGTATTTAATGCCCATTTAAGACTCTCCCACTCTTAGTGCAATTTGGCCACACCCACCATTTGCACTATCCTGCCCCCCACGCCTTGGGGGAAAGTAGGGGGCATGATTGAGTTACTACACCTATTTACTGAGAATAAAAGGCCCTGCATAAAAGTATAAAGTTATCCAGCATTACCTATGGCATAATGGTATACTGTATACACTATTAAACAGTACATATGGCATACATGAACATACATACATACATTATCTAAATTAAGTGCAATATTGTCAAATCATGTCAAGGGCAGTGATGTTTGAAACATTGCTGGATTATATTTTAATTTGGTGAGCAAAAAATAGTGCTTTCTGAGCTGCAACCCTCTGCCTTTTGTTTGTTGTCCAGAAATGGATCCTGGATGGGAGATATGTGTCTCTGTTGTTTGGATTATGGTCCCTTTTAGGGTGGGCAAGAAACAGTATGGAATACTCTGATTCTCACACTGAAAATAAGCTGCTTTTCTTTTATCGTTTGAAAATAAAGACTGATTGCTGTTACCAATACAACTGACTGGTGATCCCCCAACATATCACTATATAGTCGTACTCATAAGTTTGCATACCCTGGTAGAATTTATGATTTCTTGGCTATTTTTCAAACAATAGGAGATAACTATAACACAAAACATTTTTTCCACACATGGTTAGTGTTTGGCTGAAACCATTTATTATCATTCAACTGTGTTTACTCTTTTTAAATCATAATGACAACAGCAACTACCCAAATGACCCTGATCAAAAGTTTACATACCCTTGTGATTTTGGCCTGATAACATGCACACAAGTTGACATAAAGGGGTTTGAATGGCTATTAAAGGTAACCATCCTCACCTGTGATCTGTTTGCTTGAAATTAGTGTGTGTGCATAAAAGGTCATTGAGTTTCTAGACTCCTGACAGACCCTTGCATTTTTCATCCAGTGCTGCACTGATGTTTCTGAGTCATGGGGAAAGCAAAAGAATTGTCAAAGGATCTGTGGGAAAATGTAGTTGAACTGTATAAAACAGGAAAGGGATATAAAAAGATATCCAAGGAATTGAGAATGCCAATCAGCAGTGTTCAAACGCTAATCAAGGAGTGGAAAATGAGGGGTTCTGTTGAAACCAAAACACGGTCAGGCAGACCAACTAAAATTTCAGCCACAACTGCCAGGAAAATTGTTTGGGATGCAAATAAATACCCACAAATACCTTCAGATGAAATACAGGACTCTCTGAAAACATGTGGTGTGGCTGTTTCAAGATGCACAATAAGGAGGCACTTGAAGAAAGATGGGCTGCATGGTCAAGTCGCCAGAAGAAAGCCATCACTATGCAAATTACAGAGATAAGCCTCAAACCTTCTGGCATAAAGTCATTTGGAGTGATGAGACCAAATGTAACTTAATACTGTGTATTGCCCCCTTTAACATCAATAACAGCTTGAAGTATTTTGTGGTATTTATGGATAGGATCTTTATTTTCTCAGATGGTAAAGCTGCCCATTCCTCTTGACAAAAAGCCCAGTTGTGGCTGAAATTTTGAGTTGGTCTAACTGACCGTGGTTTGGTGTCACAGAACCCCTCATTTTCCACTTCTTGATAAGAGTTTGAACACTGCTGGTTGGCATTCTCAATTCCTTGGATATCTTTTTATATCCCTTTCCTGTTTTATACAGTTTAACTACCTTTTCCCATAGATCCTTTGCCAATTATTTTGCTTTCCCCATGACTCAGAATCCAGAAACATCAGTGCAGCACTGGATGAAAGATGCAAGGGTCTGTCAGGAGTCCTGAAACTCATTGACCTTTTATACACACACACACACTAGTTACAAGCAAACAGATCACAGGTGAGGATGGTTACCTTTAATAGCCATTCAAACTCCTTTGTGTCAACTTGTGTGCATGTTATCAGGCCAAAATCACCAGGGTATGTAATTTTTTGATCAGGATCATTTGGGTAGTTTATGTTGTCATTATGATTTAAAAAGAATAAACACAGTTGATTGATAATAAATGGCTTCAAGCAAACACTAGCCATGAGTGAAAGAAATGTTTTTGTGTTATCATTCATATTCTCTGAAAAATGGCCAAGAATGGCCAAGAAATCATAAATTCTGCCAAGGTATGTAAACTTATGAGCACAACTGTATATATACAGAATATATGCAGTGAAATGTGGTGAAACCTGTGAATTAAACGAAAGAGAATATTAAAAAGTACAGAGTTCAGTAAACAATTCAAGAATTCAAAGGCTATAGATCCACACATGATCCATAAAGCAAAAAATGCCAGAGTGTAACAGGAAAATACTGAATAAAGATGCAGAATGTGGGTAAAAGGAGGTGGATGTTGGAGCCATTGCCTTAATGTGTAGCATGCCTGAGTGACACTTCTTCAGAGGAAAGGCAGGGGTGCACTTACATTAACTTATTCATAAACGTCTAATTAAAAGTTTTTAAATGGAAAATATAGCAATCACTGAGATGCCTACATTCTTGAAATATTTTTTTTTCCTTCTGACCTACAAGGATTACACTTTAGAAATACTTGTGTGTATATCTGTACGTTCTAAATCAATTATTAATGCATTATCAAGATATACAGAATGTAAACATTTTGTTTCAAGGAAAAGTTGAAATTTCCCCTGGCAAAATAATGGGGCTGTCCCACAGGATGAGAAAAATTAAACATTAGAAAGTAATAGTATGGTAACCTGGGTAAAAAATGTACAAAGGATTTGTTGTTTAAATCGTGACTTGATAGCATCACTATTAAAGTGAAAATGTCTGTAAAAAAAGTAGTTACATACTTTTAAAGTGATTACATTTATATTTGTATAGTTGTATTAGCAGTTTACAGTAGAAGGTTTTAATTTTTTGGCATTTCCATTATGACAACTCCAGTTGTATGCAGATGAGATGATACCTATCACTATCAGTGTAGCCATGTGCTCCCTTGCGAGTGGCTGATAGTAGTGGTTCATCTGATGACTGACCTCAATCACACCATATTTCACACATCTGTAGACACTGACCAGGCCGGCTCTTGTTTTTGTAGTTTTATTTAGGGCAAATAACTTGCATGGGGATAAGGGAAGAACTCCATATACAGTCCTGTATATGCACACTTTCACTGCAGACTATCCCTCTGCAGACTGTTACTCCTCACAACTCTCTATCACTTGACTTGCTAACCATTTCTCCTAAAGTTCTCTCTCCAGCACTGAACTTAGCAAATTATGACTCCATTACTTCTCTCAAGCACTGAACTTAGTTTCCAACTTGAAAGGAAATTTATCAAGCTTCTCTGGTCCTTTTTCTTCACTGCGGCTAGCACATGGCAGGGCCTACTCTCAGCAGAACCTCCGGAACACCCATTACAGGCCAGGGATCATGGGTCTCTGAATGTGTAGCAAAGGTACTTGAGTGCTCACCGGGTCTTTGATGGACTACAACTCCCAGCCCATCCCTCTTCCAGGTCCCACTGACCTGCTTTTCCTTAGTGACTTTCCTTCCCCTGACTGGCTCCCAAGGCCTCCACAGACTGTCCACTATTCCTCTCCCAGCCTGCTCCAGCACTTTCTCCTCCAGCTCACAGGGACCGTCACTCACCAAATCCTGCTTGGGGACTGGTCAGGGCTCCTTAGAACACTCCAGATGGCTCCACCTATCTCCCAGCTCTCTGACCAGAAACCCTCCAGGTTTCTAGAAAGAAGTGGAAGGTTCTGGTGACCTCATCTGTCAAGTCCACTCAATCGTCCCTGAGCCACTCCTTCTGGCCCAGATCAAAACATTCAGGCCTGCTCTTACACTCAAGCCCAACTAAATTTTACCTCACCTAGCAAACTCTGTTAGAAAAATGCACTTACACTATGGGGGCGCTACATGGTATAATCTTTGAAAAACTAAAAAGATCTCGCACCCAGGAAATAATATGTTAAAGTGCATAAAATGTGTAAATAAATAATTCCTGTGAGTTTAGCCACTGTGGATTAAAACAAGTGTTATAAAATCAAAATACTTAGTACAAACCCTAATTTCATAAATAAACCAACCACACTGCTCTAAACCTCCAGATTCTTATTAAAATAAATAATCAGATGAAGTAAAGTAAACTGTGCTATGTACTATGAAGATATTATGTATTTTATGTATATATTAACTAGAACTCCAGAGCTGTTCTCACATTTGAGCTATGAGCCTAATGAGCAATAACTACGGTATGACTTAATGCACACTTGTGAATCATATATATATTATATTGAACAAACAAGGAGGGGAATATTTAGGACTAGTTGGTGATAGCAAGGTGTTAATTTGTTTTATAATGAAACAGAAGCAAAATAAATAAATAAATAAAATGCTAATTGCCAGAGTTTTGCAGTAAAAGAGACTTTGTGAGACTCTTCTGGCAAAAAACATCTTTGCCTTTCTATTAGCATTTTTTTCTTAGGCCGGCCATACACAGTTCAAATCTAACCAGTAATGGGTAGGTTGAATTTACCAAGTTGATCTATATATCAACATGGGTACAACCTGCCTGACAGATTCTCTTGCGATTATTGCTAGTGGCCGCTATAGCCCCTAGTGATAATCACTGTCTTCTCCTAATTGCTCGGCAGGAGGGATACCCCTGTCAGCACTGTTTGTGTTAATGAGGGAATCATGCTAATTTCTTCCCTGCAACCCGTGGTTGCAGGAAAGAAATTTGCATGGCGCATGGCTTGTTTTACACTACCCGAGGAACATGCACTGTGTAGTGTATGCTCTCAGCATGGGTATCAGTGGTGGCCCGTCCATTGAGGGTGCATCCATGCATTTGCGCCCCTTTCAGGACACCAGGTGCATGAATTACACATTTACAAAGTTAATAAACATCAGGTTTGTTTTTTTGAAGCACTGATTAGAGCCAGAGGCTCTAATAGGCTTCAAAATAGGGTGGGCTTGGGGTGCAGAGAGTGCGCTGTCAGCCCACCCAGGTGTGTTACAACAGCAAATGAATATTCACTATTCAAACACTGATCCTCCTCCCAGCCAATCAGGGAGCGGGTCTGAGACCAAGCACCCAATTGTCTGAAAGGATAGGCGATCCTATTGGAAGCCTAGCGCCTAGGAGGAGGAGATGCAAGGATGTCGCCAAGATGAAGGAGAGAACAGAGCAGGAGCCAAGGATCTATTGTCCACAGCCCGCCGCCCGTCACCCGCCACCTTAACCACTTGCCGACTGCAGTCTGACGGCGACAGAGTGGCTCATTATCGCAAACCGCCGTCATATGATAACTAGTGCTGTGAGTGCGCACGCGCCGCCGGAGGCGCGCTCGTGAGCTCACTGTGTCCGGGGGGCCAGGGAGCGGGTAGGGCGGACTCGATAGCCGCCGGCTACCCGCAATGGCCCCCCGCAGTGAGAGAATGGAGGTCCGTGTAAGTAAACACACACACAGTTAAAACATGCACAGGGAACACAGTTAACCCTTAGAGCGCCCCCTGCAGGTTAACCCCTTCACTGCCAATGGCATTTATACAGTAATCAGTGCATTTTTATAGCACTGATCCCTATATAAATGCCAATGGTCCCAAAAAAATGTCAAAATGGTCCAACATGTCCGCTGCAATATCGCAGTACCGCTAAAAATCGCAGATCGCAGCCATTACTTGTAAAAAAAAAAATAAAAAAAACCCCCCAGAAATGAATTTTCATCGTCCGTAAATGCGGCAACTTTTGCGCAAACCAATCCATAGACGCCGATTGCATTTTTTTTAACCAAAAATATGAGGAAGAATATAAAATCAGCCAAAACCTATGAAAAAAACAATGTTTTTTATATTTTTTCTTTTTGGATTTGTATTTTAATAAAAAGTACGAAATTTGTTTTTTTTTGCAAAATTGTCGCTCTTCTTTTGTTTATAGCGGCAATCAGAAATGACACAGAGGTGATCAAATACCACCAAAAGAAAGCTCTATTTGTGGGGAAAAAAAGGAAGCAAATTTCGTTTGGCGACAACATCTCATGACTGCACAATTGTCAGTTAAAGCAACTCAGTGCCGAATCGCAAAAAGTGCTTTGATCGTAAAGTGGGAAATCCTTCCGGGGCTGAAGTGGTTAATGGGGGTAAGTGGCAGACAGCAGGGGGGGTGGTAGTGGGGTTGGTAGTGCCGCACCACTGGCCGCCTGGGGGGGGTGGAAGTGCCACGCCACCGGCCGCTCGGGGGGTGGTTGCTTGCTGCCCCCCCCCAAAAAAAACACCAGCCACCACTGATGGGTATGCTGGTGGAAGAAGCATCAGAAAAGATGGCATGATTTGAGTGACAGCGAAGGACATGGAGATGTTATTATTATCATTATTATACAGAATTTATATAGCGCCGACAGTTTGCGCAGCGCATTACAATATTATAGATTACACCTGGTAAACCAAAGGATAGTTTGTCAAAATATGCAAGTATGCTGTGCACACTTGAACAGTACTTCAACTGCTGTCACCTCAGAACTGGTACACCCTAGAATAGTTGCATGCATTCTCATGCTTTGGATATTTGTTGAAGTTTCCAAAAATACTTTACACATATATACACTTATTTGTTTGAAAAAAATCACCTCCCTCCTATACATGTTATATTCAGTACAACATGTAAGTGAAATTTACATTTTTTTTTTTTTTTTTACTCTTTGGTCAGGTCAGATATTGCCTCCCTCCTTCTGGGGTATTTTTGGCATCAGCCAAGAAGCTTACTTGCACATACCATCTTTCTTGCTCATCCACATTATCTGCATATTGTGGTGGATAATCGTTCTTTCTACCATACACGTTCATTCGAAGAACCGACTACGGTTTTTATGGGGTCTTCCTCCCTCCGTTATAGACTGGACTGGTTTCTCATTTTTTTTTTTTTTTTTACATTTAAAGTGAATGTACAACATGACTTATATTGTACATATCCTCCCTCCACTAAAAAAAGTTTGTTTATTCACATATATACACATTTCATAAAAACCTTTGAAGTTGTTTATAGGTTTCGTACTCTTACGTACGTTGATAAGATCCCACATGGTCAAGACTCCACTGTCGTCAACTTCATGACAAGTTCACACGTGTCGTATGAACGTATAAAACTGTTTGATAGGAAACCAAATGGTCCACATTAGATATTATAACATTACGCGACGCGTTTGACAGCCGCGATATATT
>BLSH010341530.1:466459-481751 GCA_018402905.1 Glandirana rugosa | reverse complement strand
AATTTTATGTTTAGTTTTTTTTATATTTTTTGTAACAAAAAAAGTATCCAAAACCGACTAAAATATAAGAAGGAGTATAAAAACCATTTTTTTAAGCGTTAGCCGCAGATAACTAACCAAACGCGTCTTCAACGGCGCAAATGCCTACTACTTTTAAGTAAAGACCCCCAAAAAAATAAAATAAAAAATGTTCATTACCGCCGCTAGACACTAAAAATCGCCATGACGCTATAACGTCGCCTGTACAGCCTGGTAAAACTGTGAAAAAACCATGGTAACCGTAAATATATCGCTAATCACAACTCGCTTGGGCCTGACATTGCAAGGAACCCGAACGATTTTTGAAATGTCCGGGTCCGGGTCCGTGCCACGGACACCCTAAAGTTCGGTACGGACCCGAACGTTACAGTCCGGGTTCGCTCAACACTAATCGCTATATAAATGCCAATGGTACCAAAAAAGTGTCAAAATGGTCCGACATGTCCGCTGCAATATCGCAGTACCGCTAAAAATCACAGATCGCCGCCATTACTTGTAAAAAATAAAATAAAAAAACCCCCAGAAATGAATTTTCATCATCCGTAAACGCGGCAACTTCTGCGCAAACCAATCAATAGACGCCGATTGCGAATTTTTTTACCAAAAATATGAGGAAGAATATAAAATCAGCCAAAACCTATGAAAAAAACAATGTTTTTTATATTTTTTTTGATTTGTATTTTAATAAAAAGTACGAAATTTGGGTTTTTTTGCAAAATTGTCGCTCTTCTTTTGTTTATAGCGGCAATCAGAAATGACGCAGAGGTAATCAAATACCACCAAAAGAAAGCTCTATTTGTGGGAAAAAAAGGACGCAAATTTAGTTTGGCGACAACGTCGCATGACTGCGCAATTGTCAGTTAAAGCAACTCAGTGCCGAATCGCAAAAAGTGCTTTGGTCGTAAAGTGGGAAATCCTTCCGGGGCTGAAGTGGTTAATGGGGGTAAGTGCCGGACCAACTGGCAGACAGCAGGGGGGGGGTGGTAGTGGGGGTGATAGTGCCGCACCACTGGCCGCCTGGGGGGGTGGAAGTGCCACACCACCGGCCGCTCGGGGGGTGGTTGCTTGCTGCCCCCCCAAAAAAAAACACCAGCCACCACTGATGGGTATGCTGGTGGAAGAAGCATCAGAAAAGATGGCATGATTTGAGTGACAGCGAAGGATGGAGATCATTATTATACAGGATTTATATAGCGCCGACAGTTTGCGCAGCGCATTACAATATTATAGATTACACCTGGTAAACCAAAGGATAGTTTGTCAAAATATGCAAGTATGCTGTGCACACTTGAACAGTACTTCAACTGCTGTCACCTCAGAACTGGTACACCCTAGAATGGTTGCATGCATTCTCATGCTTTGGATATTTGTCGAAGTTTCCAAAAATACTTTACACATATATACACTTATTTGTTTGAAAAAAATCACCTCCCTCCTATACATGTTATATTCAGTACAACATGTAAGTGAAATTTACATTTTTTTTTTTTTACTCTTTGGTCAGGTCAGATATTGCCCCATCAGGGTTTTTATAAAGGTGCTTTCCCTTCTTCCCCAATATCCAGGGAACAGAGAAGACTCTGCAGAAATTCAGTTGGGTCTTCAAACTTTGAAAGTAATCACTGGAACCGACTCACTGATATTGGACACGGTGAATTTCCAACCTGGTGCTGGAGTCAGGGGAACCATTTCCTCTAAAGATGGGGAAAGTTCTCATGATGGATGCCTGCCTGTGGGGTTGAGGAGGAGTCTTAGATGCCTTGATGCCCTCTCCATGCAAGGAACTTGGCCATTGGAGGAAGTAAGGCTTTTCAAATCAACATTGTGGAATTCAGGGCAATTTTGTTGTTCCTTCATCACTGGACACCTCATTTGGGAGGTCTCCCAGTCAGACAATTCCACCTCCAAGAAATACATCAACCATCAAGGAAGCACCAGATGTTATGCCACTCAAAAAAGAGTAGATCCACTCATGGGCAGAACTTCACATTCCCATCCATTCCCTATTCACATCTTTTCCGTTGTCAGTGTCTGAATCCAAGAAAATATGCTCTACACCTGGAGGTGTTTCAAAACCACTGCACAGAACAGGTAAGTATGATAGATTTGTTATATTTATAGAAAAAAACTGAGACTTTACAATCGTTTTATTATTATTATTTTTCCAAATGTTTTTAGTGTACAGACTAGGAACATGGTCCCACATGGAGCCAATAGTTTGTGCCTCTTCTCTTTTTCATTGCATTCGGAGCTGCAGTACTGATGGCCGACTGCTGGGTGACACTGCTCCGGCTTCTGCTGGCTCCGATCTGTTCTAAATAGGTTCCCAGTACCTGGAAAATCAGTTGCAGTAACACAGTAGAGCTGCATGTGATGTGATTCATGCCGGAAGTGTTAGGTGGAACACAAACACACTGAACTTCCAGCACGTGGCTCTGCTGTTTGGTGTGCACTCCAGTGGTGCCGCCATAGTTGGATTGTCAGCATGTCATTCATCTGCTGATAGTGTTGCAGCAGCATACCAGGAGCCATTTGACCACATACAACCAGGGCACGTTTGGCTGGGTTGACGGTCATGGCCACCATGAGGTTTATTTTTTTATATTTTATTATTAGCCGCTTCACCCCTGGAAGAATTTCCCACTGTAGGACCAGAGCACTTTTTGTGATTCGGCACTGCGTCACTTTAACTGACAATTGCGCAGTCATGCGATGTTGTACCCAAATTAAATTTGCGTCCTTTTTCCCACAAATAGAGCTTTTTTTTTGGTGATATTTGATCACCTCTGGGTCATTTCTGATCACTGCAATAAACAAAAAAGAGCGACAATTTTGCAAAAAAGAAAAAACAATATTTCTTACTTTTTGCTAAAATACAAATCCAAAAAAAATAAATTAAAAAAAATAATTTATTCACCGGTTTTGGATGGTTTATATTGTTCCTCATATTTTTGGTAAAAAAAACGCAATCAGTGTTTATTGATTGGTTTGCACAAAAATCGCCACGTTTACACACAATGAGAATTAATTTCTGGCATTTTTACATTTTTTTTTTTTTTACTGGTAATGGCGGTGATCTGCGATTTTTATTGGGACTTTGATATTGGGGTGGACATGTCGGACATTTTTGACACTTTTTTGGGACCAATGACAATTATACAGAGATCATAATGTTTAAATATCCACTGATTGCTGTATAAATGTCATTGGCAGTGAAGGGGTTAACCTGCAGGGGCAGGGAAGAGGTTAACTGTGTTACCTAGGCGTGTTCTAACTGTGAGGGGGCTGGGTTACCATGGGCATATGAGATCTAACTTTTGAGTAAAAAAATAAGACAACAGTAAAGTTAGCCCAATTTTTTTCCACAATGTGAACGATAATGTTACGCCGAGGAAATTGATACCCAAATGCTTCAAAATTGCTCCCACTTGCGGAATGGTGTCAAACTTTGCAAAATCTCCATTGGCGACATTTAAACATTTCTACATGTTACCAGTTTTGAGCTACAGAGGGGATCTAGTGCCAGAATTATTGCTCTCACTCTAACAATCGCGACAATACCTCACATGTGTGGTTTGAACACCGTTTTCATATGTGGGCGGGGCTTACTTATGCGTTCACTTCTGTGCGTGAGCTCTCAAGGACGGGGTGCTTTAAATTTTTTTATTTATTTCTTATTTATTTTACTTTTCATTTTTTATTTTTATACCATTCTTTTAAAAAAAAAATGGATCACTTTTATTCCTATTACAAGAAATGTCAACATTCTTTGTAATAGAAAAAAGCATGCCAGGACCTCTTAAATATGACATCTGGAGTTAAAAAGACCTCAGATCTCATATTTACACTTAAATACAAAAGAAAAAAAAAGAAAAAAAAGTAACGGTTAAAGAAAAAAAGTCTCCTTTAAGCCCTATGAGTGGAAGTGACTTGCGCCGTGGCTTTCGCCCTGCAATGTTATGGAGCCGAGTGGGCAGCATCTTCCACTCACTCAGCTCACAGACACTGGGGGAGCAGATCCAATCATCTCCGCAGCTATCGGCAGGTCTGGTAAGCGCCGGAGATGACGGAAAGGTGGCAGGAGGGGGGCACCTCTCCTGCCACCGATAAAAGTGATCTTGCGGCGAATCTGCCACTGAGACCACTTTTATCTGATGTGGAATTGGCAGCAGAAAATAAACAATATTGGAGTTATGGTAGCTATCTGCTACCATAACAATGGTATTGCACTTCAAACGGCCACCATATATAGTCATACAGCGGTCGATAAGTGGCTAGACATGCTTGTGTCAAACACGTTTGTAAGTACCCACTTGTTGTTTTACTTTTTTAATAAAGATTTAGTTATGATAATGCACTAGGTCAGTGCGCCCTCTTTCTTGTTGTTTTGTAGTTTGTGCAAGGATACCGACGGTCCTAAGAGGACAGCAAGATGTGTGTGCTCTGTACTTGCCAGATGAAGCCAAGAGGTGAGTCCATTTTACCCCTAAGCACAACACCTGAGCACAGGAAGTTATGTTTGAAGTTACGCTAGTTCAGTCTGATATACAGGCATGACTTTTGAAGCCCAGGCCCTGATGAAAAGAGGTTTATCATATGCAGTCATCCCTACCCTCTTGAAGGTTAGGAATTGACTTTTTTGAAAGTTTGTCTTCCCACGGGAAAATTTTATTTTGTGTGGTGTGAGGCTAGGAAATTCCATCCTAGGATGCAATCCATGAGACGCATCCTGTCCTTTCTAGTCTGGTCTAAATCAATTCTGTCTTCTACTTCAGATTCTGCGGAGCCCTTTCAGATCTTTTTGTTATGTGACCCTGTTGGAGGAGTTTGCCCTGTTGCCCACCCCTCAGTTGGGCTTTTGGACATACTATGCTTAAAGGCTACAGATCCTGTGTCCTGTACTGTGAGACTAGGAAAATAGGATTTTCGACTTCTTGGTGAAACCAGCTTCATGGAGTACAGTACAGGACACAGATCCTTCCCCTCTGTTCTTATGATCTCCTATCAGTTGCTACAAAACTGAGGATAGATGGGAATGGAAGGTGTTATATAGGCATATGTTTTTGCAGCTTTCTTTTTTTGCCAATGTTTTATTATTGGAAGGTAGCTGTATATAATCCAGGGTTAAAGACTAAAGATTCCGTGTCCTATACTGTATTTAAAAAAAACTGATTTTATTTGCATATAAAACATCCTATTTTTTTTTCTTTGTTAAACAGTGTAGATTCACTCCAGGTAGAGATTCACTGGAATAGACAGGGGAAGTCAGGATACAAGCCAAAGGTCAGGCAAGGTGGCAGACAGGGATAGTCAAGATATAAGCTAAAGGTTGGTAAATAGGGGTCAATAGAATATAGGTTTGATACTGCAGAAGCACTGTGTTCGGCAGCTAGCTGATAACAAGCATTGCTGTGGTATTAAGCTTGGAGCTGCACCAAGTTAACATAAGGTGGGAAAGATAAAGAGGCCACTGATTAACTGACACTAAGAGAAGCTCACCCTCCTGACTGGTTGCAAGTGCTACTGTTGCCATTATATTTGGGTAAAACCTATGAATGGCCTCACGCCATAGGAGCAAAGGCAGTGCTGGATTGCCTGATGGTAAGTAGCGCCGACAAAGCTTTTAAAATGGAAAACTGATTTTTCCTTTAAACAGCCAATTTTCCTTTAAACAGCCAAACAGCCAACAGCAAATACAAAAACAATTTACCCTTGTGTGATGAGCTAACTGGTCTGTTATACTTTTATACTGAAATATCCTATAAGCACATATTACAGAAAGGAAGCAGCAAACGTTCTGTACTAAATACATTTAGTTTTCTCTTTATGAAAATGCTGTCATGAACATTGTTTTGAAACACAATTGAAAAGACATGGAGTTTTGGTTGAGCAATGTGGATTTCCTTAGTTTAAAATGACCAGATAGATGGATGACAAAAAGGTGTATTTCTTACATTAGAATATTCATTTAACAGTAATACTTTTACAGGCAAGGAGCTTAAGAAATTTCCCTGAGACTAATGAGAATGAACAGAGAGATAAAACTAGAGTCCCCTAGGCTTATTTCATTGTCTGAGAACGGCTGTACCTTTATCCTTGCATAGAAACTTAAATGAATAATTATAATACGAAACATATGCATTATTTTATTTCAATAATATAATTAAACCACAGAACAACTGTAAACACAATGTAGTTTTACGGAAATATGTGAAATACTTCTGACCTCCTCCAACCTGACCTGGAACAAATTTGTAGCATTAAAACTGCTCCAGGCAGACAACAAAATACAATGATGAAATAGATATGAGTTTTACTGGCCAAAGGTTTTGCATTTCTGCTCATTCAGTCCTGAGATTTACAAAGCCCCCTTGCACAGAACAGCCTGAAGGCTGGCACCAATTACAGTTATGGAATACAGTGGTGTCCTCTCACCACAACAGCCTTTTGACTGCGGGATAGCAGCAACAAGAACAGCAGCAGATTTGATCACTTTGCTCATTTTTTGCATCCTCATATTAGCATGTTCCTTGTCAACACATTTTTAAGCAGAATATGATTGGCTTCCAGTCCTGCCCATCCCACTCCTAGCCTGAGTGAAGTGATAAGGCATTGCAAGAGCCTGATACCAAGTCACATTCATTTAGTTACATTTAAAACAATATAATGTATTAAATATTACAAAGCTATATTATTTTGTTCCTTTTCTCCTTGGACTTAAAGCAGTATTGAACCAAAACCAAAAGTGTAATAAATTGCAGCTTACTAATCATTAGATGTGTTACTGTTCTTTTTTTTAAAAGAGAAGTAAAGGATCCCCCCCATTATACTTATTTAGGTGGATGCAGCATCGGTCCCCTGGCGCTGAGAACCGAGCGATCAAACACTGCCGATCGCTCGGTTCTGACAACTCCCCGAGCAGAGAGCTGCTGATGGTCAATCAGCAGTTCTCCGCTCTGCTTCCTCCTCACTCACTGGAGCGCTGGGATGAGGAGGGGTGAGGAGCTGCTGGCTCAGTCTCTCAGGCTGAGACGGGCGTCAGTCCAGGCACCCGGCAGCTCCCAACTCTCATTGTCATGATGACGCAGAGCTTGGACTGATTTCTGTGAAGAATTGCACTCCTGTGACCCAAAGAAGAAGTACAGCCAAATTAGCTTTGGTTATACTTCTCCTTTAAGGCTTTTTCCCTCTATCTTTACTTGCTGAACCAGCCAGTACCACCCTTCCTATATTAGAGTGCCCCATTCTGGATGAAGGAGCAACAGAGGCACCTTTGGACAGAAGCATTGTCAGTCTGGAGGAAGGGTAGTGTTACATGGACTAGCAGGTTTTGATACACTAAACAAATTAAAGCCAAATTGCATCTTACACTTTTTAAGCAGTTACAATAAGGGCCGGTTCACACTTGAGCGGCGCGACTTCGCGGCCCTTTCACATCTAGGCGAATTATCGGGCAACTTGAGTCGCCTGACAATTCGCCTCAATGCTGTGCAATGGAACTGTTCTAATAGGAGCGAATCGCTTCGCTCGGCGTTAGAAAAATGGTTCCTGCACTATTTTCAGGGCGATCTCAGCGCGGCTTACAGTGACTTCTATGATAGAAGTCTCCTCACAAGCCGCGTTGAGATCGCTTCGAGCGGGGTGACTTGCTTTGCCCTGGCTAGTCGCGCCGCTCAAGTGTGAACCGGCCCTAACAGTTTTGTTCCTTTTGGGATAAAGGTTTTACATACATAAATAAAAGCATAACAACAACATAACAAATAAAATCACTACATTTGTAGTGAAATCAGTTATTCAACTACTCATATCCCTACTCACATTAACACCCACTGTAACACTGAATCATTCTAAGGCTTATTCTGGCAGTAACAAGAGACCTCCAAAACAACAACAGAATGATACATATACACCTGTAATATATGTAAACTTAAAATACATATAGAGCATATTTATTGCTTTTGGAGGGAAGAGGTCTGCCTTTTTTTTTCTCATCAGTAGACATTTGCAGAATAAAAGAATTTGTTTAGTTTCGTTTCGATTCGTTATTTACATAAATTTGTTTAGTTAGATTAGTTTAATTCATTTTCGGAATTAGTTTTGTTTATTCATTTTCAAATAGATTCTAAAAGTTTTTAAATCAATATCAAATAGTTTTCAGATTCGAAAAGTTTTTGAATTCAAATCATTTTCAAATTCAAATTGTTTTAGAATTCGAATTGTTTTCGAATTTGAACAGTTTTCAAAACCAAATAGTTTTCCAATTTCCAAAGAGAATAAAATAGAATAGAAAATAAAGGAATAGAATAGAAGAAAAAGGTATGCAATAGAAAAGAATATATCAGAAAATAAAAGAAAGAAAGAGTAAAACAGAACAAAATAGGATAGAAAATAAAAGAACAGAGTAGAATAGAATAGAATAGAAAGGAATAGAATAAAAAAGAATATAATAAAATAGAAAGATTATAACCATTTTCTGAAATTTGAATAGAATAGAAAAGAATAGAATTAAAAAAAAACAATAACATAGAATATAAATAATATAACCATTTTCCAAAATTCAAATAGAGTCAATTCGAATTTGAATAGAATAGCAAAGAATAGAATAGAATAGAAAATAGCACAATAGTATAGAAAAAAAACAACAGAATAGAATAGAATGAATATAACCATCTTCCAATTCTAATCTATTATTTTCTATTCTATTCAAATTTGAATTGATTCTATTTAAAATGTGGGAAATGGTTATATTCTTTCTATTCTATGCTGTTTTTTTTTAAAAAATCAAACCTTTTCTATTCTATTCTATTATTTTTTCTATTCTATTCTTTTCTATTTTATTATTTTTTTATGTATTCATTTTCAAATTTATTCAATTTGAAATTTGAATTTCAGAAGATGATTATATTGTTTCTATGTTATTCTATTCTATTCTATTTGTTTCTATTATATTCTCGTCTATTCTGTTCTTTTATTTCTATTCTATTTTGTTCTGTTTTACTCTATTATATTCTATTCTTTTATTTTCTGTTATATTATTTTCTAGTCTTATTATTTATTCTATTCCTTTATTTTTCTATTCTATTTTATTCTATTTGGAAATTGGAAAACTACTCAAATTCAAAAACTTTTCGAATTTGAAAACTACTGTATATACAGTATGAATAGACAGTTGTCTTTTTCTACTTTTAGATGCATCATTTGTATTACCAAATAATGAAATGATGTTTCATTACAGGCTAAGTTCACCTTTCACATAAACTGGCCCATGCAGACAAAGGACCCCCGTAGATTAAAAGTACATTGTGCCATTTGTAAAAACATTTTTTAATGCAAATGCAGTACTTGTAGGCCTTTTCTGTCACTCATGAAGCTTGGTCAAATTATTTACAGTGTTTACATTACTACATCCTGGTTTATTTCAAAGGCATGGCAGTGGGGAGAAAGTAGTCTGTCCAAGGTTGCCAGGTTCTGCGGGACTTAGTGATTTTATCTAGTATTGTGGCTTCTATTTTACTATTGATCATAGCCTGTGTTATTCTATTTTTAGTTTCTATAACACACAATTTTGGGGTTTTCCAAGCCTGTGCGATAGTTTGCTTGGCTGCCGTTATAATTTGCAAAATGAGGTTAAATGTGGCTTTGTTGAAATCTTTATTATTGTGGTTTAATAAGGCCAAGGAGGGATCCGGATCCAGTTTTATATTAGTTAGTGTTGAGATAATACTGAATCTATCAGTCCAGAATTTCTGTACTATCGGGCATGTCCACCAAATATGCAGATGTGTGTCCACAAGCCCGGAAGCACAGAAGGGAGTATACCGGTAGAAATTTGGAAATCCTTGCTGGAACCAGATACCACCTCATCAACACCTTATAATTGGTTTTGAGTACCAGGATATTTTGGGAAGAGGATTTACTGGACTCCCAGATATTATCCCAGTCCTCAGATTCTAGATCTATTTCCAGGTCTTTAGACCGTTGAAGGCATACCTTGAGGCGGAGATGTTAATTGATTATATATTCATGAGATAATACCCGGGGCGTGTGGGTCAGAGTTGCATATACCCTCATAGAAAGATAGGTTTGTGAGAGACGAATGGGTATGCCTTACAGTTCGGAAAAAGTGGGCTATCTGGAGGTACCGAAAATATTCTCAGGGTGGGAGATGTAGTTGTTCTTTCAAAGTACTGTAGGATTTCAATCTGTCATTGGTTGCAAAGTCAAGTATCCGGGTCATACCTAATTGGGACCATAGTTGAAAAGATGCCGGGTCAGAGTAGGCTGGGTAAAATCTAGGGTGGTGTAAGAAAGAGAGTAGTGGAGTGTGGGGAGACACTAGCTTAAATGATTCTCGTAACTTATCCCATACTGACAGGGAGTGTTGGGTTTTCAGGTTAGAAATAGGGCCTCGGTCAGTGCGTATCATCCACAACAAATTAGATATCAGTAATGGATGGGAGTCAGCAGCTTCCAATGCTACCCATATTGGTGACTCAGCCATTGCATGATATAGAGTGATTTGAGCTAACTGGGCTGCCTGATAGTATCTAAGGAAGTTGGGGACTCCCAGGCCTTCTGCTGGGCCTATTTCGCAGTAATGTAGAGCGTTGTACTCATATATATTTGTGTACTCGTTTCTGAAGAATCTGAAAATAATAAGCTGGGATCCTGACTGGGAGAACTCAAAATAAATACAATAACTTGCGTAGCAGTGTCATTTTAATCCCTGTTATGCAACCAAACCATGAAACGCAAAGCGGTTGCCATAGAGCTAACAAGGAAGAGGTTTGCGACAGCATAGGGAGGTAGTTGGCTTGGTAAAGGTCCAAAGGGTTCCCAGTTAGTTTGATACCCAGGTACTGGATAAAGGAGGCCGACCACATTGAGAGCCTTTGACTTAGCTGGATTAATTTCCAATCCAGATATTGTAGCAAATTTGTCTAATAATTTTATCAGGTTGGGGAGTGTTGTTTGCGGGGAGGTAATGGTTAATAGAGCATCGTCAGCAAATAGGCATATCTTATGCTGATTAGAGGCAATTTCAAAACCCTTTATGTCAGGATTCGTCCTAATCAAAATCGCCAGGGACTCGATCACTAGGGCGAAAAGCAGAGGGGAGAGTGGGCACCCCTGCCTAGTGCCCCGTTGGATTAAAAACCATTCTGAGTGAAATCCTGCATATTTAACGTAAGCCTGGGGGGCGGTCGTATAAGGACGAAACCCATTGTAAAAAATTTGGACTAAACCCCCAGCATTGGAGGATAAAGTGCAAATAAGGCCAGGAGACAGAGTCAAATGACTTCCTAATATCTAGTGAGAGAAGGTGTAGGGGTATATTGCGGGCTTTCGCGAAGTGTTGTAATAAAACCACTCTCCTGATATTAACGCTGGCCTGACGTCTTGGGATGAACCCAAGCTGGTCCTTATGCACCAATTCTCACAATTATCAAATTGAGCCTGAGTGCTAGGACTTTGGCTAACAATTTAATGTCCAAATTAACCAATGAAATAGGCCTATAATTGGACCATACTGTGCTGTCTGTGTTAGGTTTCGCTATCATGGATATAATAGCCATCAACATGTCCCGGCCAAAAGAGTGTTGCTTAAGGAGAGCATTAAATGCACTTGTCAGCAAAGGGGCAAGTGTGCTCCCAATTTTTTTTAAATAATCAGCGGAAATCTGTCAGGGCCTGTGCGTTTATGGGATTTGAGTGTTTTATTGCACCTAGGACCTCCTCAACAGTCACTGGTCGCTCCAAACAATTTGTTTCAGAAAGTGTGGGCATGGGTATGTTGTGAAACAGTGAGTTAGCTTGCGCTATGGGGAAGGTTGTTTTAGCTTCATATAGTAGTGATAACTTTTGCAAAATTCAGAAAGTACTCTAACTGGGTTGCTTGTGTAGGAACTCTGGTCAATTTTTAGTCTGATAGGTTTGCACGACTGTTCTGGCCTGCGTAGGCGCAAGGCCAAAAAACGTGTCCGGTTTATTGACCTTCATATAGATGGTATGATGGGTTCTACAGATAGTTTTGTCAGCCGATTCAGCTAGTAACAGATCTAACTCTGTTTTGGTTTTATCTAAGCGGATTCTGTTAGACTCCGTGGGAGTGGACTGGAATTATAGGAATTGCTGTTTGTAATCAGCTTCTAAGTGCTGGAGTTAGATTTTTTTGTCTCGGCTTAGATGTGAGGAGAATTATATACAAGTACCTCTTACTACTGGTTTGTGGGCTTCCCACAGAAGAACTGGTGATATGTCTTGGGTAGCGTTATATTGTAAGTACTTCTTAAGTGCAACTTGTATGTCCAGGCAGTAAGATTTATTGACCAGGTGTTTGTCATTCATGCACCAAATCCGATCTTTAGATTGTGGAATTAATGATGATATGGTAGTAACAACTGCACAGTGGTCAGACCACGGGATTGGTTGAATGCGTGAGTGCAACAGAATAGGCGAAGATGCCACTGGGATAAAAATATGGTCTATCCTAGAAAAGGACTTATGTGGGTATGAGTAGAAAGTATAATTTTTTCTGCACTGGTTGCACTCCCTCCAAGTGTCTAATAAAGAGGCTTGCTGGATTAATTTTTAGAATGAGAGAGAGGGCATATGCGACTCAGGGGAATATGAGGATTTGTCTAAGTGTGGCTGTAGTACAAGATTGGAGTCGCCACATAGAATCAACGTACCTTTACAATATATCTGTATAAAATGGAATAGATGGGAGAAGAAAGGAGTGGGGTTGTCGTTCAGGGTGTAGTAGGACACGAGGGTTGTCTCAATATCCTGCAATAAACCAACAAGAATTAAATATCGACCTTCAGGGTCCTTTATCTGAACATGAGGGGTAAACGGGATACTGTGGTGGAAAGCAAAGAGAACCCCTTTGTGCTTGGTGGGAGCTGATGCCATGAAGACTTGCAGATAGCGGGAGCTAAAAAATTTAGGGTTGGACATTGCTGCATAGTGGGCATCCTATAGAGCAACTATCCCTGCCTTTAAGGAGGCAAAGGCTCTGAAGGCCTTGACTCTTTTAATTGGGGAATTTAGGCCCTTGACGTTAAGAGATAACACATTAAGAGGGGCCATAAGGTAAGGGTAGAGAGGATAGCACTAGAGAGTCCCCAGCACCCCGGGAGTCAACACCCTCAGAAAAAGAGAGAGAAGAAGAGGAAAGGAAGCAAAGAAGAAAAGCCGAATTTTTCATAGGGCAACAATATACATAAGAGTGCTATGTATGGGTAGGACAGTATTGCCAGACTAAATAATGCACAGACACCAGAGCAAGCCAGCCAGCCCAGATGTGTGAGCAGAGGCGGCTGGTGTATAAGGGGTGCTTGGGCAACGCCTCCCCGCCGCTGACAAGTAAAAAAAAAAGTCAGCCCGGCCCCCCTGCAGGAGGCGCCGGTATATTGACTTTTCTTTTTTTTTTTCCTCGGCTCCTTGCTGTCAGCTGACAGAAAGCAGTGAGCCGATTGGCCAGTCATTAAAGTCTAGGTGTGTGCGCTGAACAGGCGCACACACATAGTCTGATTGGCTGCCCCCTGAGCCATCAGAGCCAATGACTCTCTGTCATTGGCTGCTGTGGGCGAGGGGTTGGACTGTAGTGGACGTGCTGGCTGTGTGATTACTCACACAGGCGCAGCACTCAGTCAGGTTTCAGACCCAAGCTGCTCACCATCCGGTTCAGCATGCTGACCTGCTATTAGATGGGGAAAGTGCGGGACTTGTCCCAACTTCGGGTGGGGGGGATGGTGGGGGGCCGCAACCAGCCCCTATCTGATGCCCTGTATGCCCTATCTGGTGCCCTGTATGCCCTATCTGGTGCTCTGTATGCCCTATCTGGTGCCCTCTATGCCTTATCAGGTGCCCTGTATGCCCTATCTGGTGCCCTGTATGCCCTTTCTGGTGCTCTGTATGCCCTATCTGGTGCCCTTTATGCCCTATCTTGTGCCCTGTATGCCCTATCTGGTGCTCTGTATGCCCTATCTGGTGCCCTGTATGCCCTATCTTTTGCTCTGTATGCCCTATCTGGTGCCCTTTATGCCCTATCTGGTGCCCTGTATGCCCTATCTGGTTCTTTGTATTCCCTGTCTGGCACCCTGTATGCCCTAACTTGTGCTCTGTATGCCCTATCTGGTGCCCGGTATGCCCTGTCTGGTGCCCCGTATGCCCTACCTGGTGTTCTGTATGCCCTATCTGGTGCTCTGTATGCCCTATCTGGGACCCTGTATACCTTATCTGGGTCCCTGTATGCCCAATCTGGTGCTCTGTATGCTCTATCTGGTGGCCTTTATGCCATATCTGGTGCCCTGTATGCCCTATCTGGTGCTTTGTATGCCCTATCTGGTGCCCTGTATGCCCTATCTGGTGCTCTGTATTCCCTATCTGGCACCCTGTATGCCCTAACTGGTGCTCTGTATACCCTATCTGGTGCCCTGTATGCCTTGTCTGGTGCCTTGTATGCCCTATCTGGTGTTCTGTATGCCCTATCTGGTGCTCTGTATGCCCTATCTGGTGCCCTGTATTCCCTAACTGGTGCTCTGTATGCCCTATCTGGTGCCCTGTATGCCCTATCTGGTGCGCTGTATTCCCTATCTGGTGCCCTGTATGCCCTATCTGGTGCTCTGTATGCCCTATCTGGTGCCCTTTATGCCCTATCTGGTGCCCTGTACGCCCTATCTGGTGCTCTGTATGCCCTATCTGGTGCTCTGTATGCACTATTTGGTGCCCTGTACGCCCTATCCGGTGCTCTGTATGCCCTATCTGGTGCTCTGTATGCCCTATCTGGTGCCCTGTATGCCCTATCTGGTGCTCTGTATGTCCTATCTGGTGCCATGTATGCCCTATCTGGTGCTCTGTATGCCCAATCTGGTGCCCTGTATGCCCTATCTGGTGCTGTGTATGCTCTATCTGGTGCTCTGCATGCCCTTTCTGGTGCCCTGTATGCCCTATCTGGTGCCCTGTATGCCCTATATGGTGCTCTGTATGCCCTCTCTGGTGCCCTGTATGCCCTAACTGGTGACTTGTATGCCATATCTGGTGCCCTGTATGCCCTGCCTGGTGCCTTGTATGCCCTATCTGGTGCCCTGTATGCCCTATCTGGTGCTCTGTATGCCCTATCTGGTGCCCTGTATGACCTAACTGGTGCTCTGTATGCCCTATCCTGTGCCCTGTATGACCTAACTGGTGCTCTGTGTGCCCTATCCTGTGCCCTGTATGACTATGTCCCGTGGTCTATCCCGTATGT